>CM055434.1:202931-507677 GCA_029228465.1 Salix viminalis
CATTAAAAAAGAAGAGGGAGGGAGAGGCAAGAATGCCAGACCATCGGCTTCCTGAGTCAATATGACGACGCCTTCAACATTAGAAGTGCCTTTAAGGACAGCAACAGCTTTCTTGGTAGCAGCAGCAACAACAAAAAGAGGCGGTTCCTTCTTGGCAGCTAGAGAGAATGAAAAAGATTGGCGTGGGAGGCTAAGGGAGATGCCATGGAAAGGGGAATGATTAACAGGAAGTGCAGAGAGAGGAAGGTGAAGAATTGGCGGATTGGCTGTAAGGATGGCGTGGGCTGCCATGGCTGCTATTGCAGCTGCTTGCATTTCTCTTCTGTCGATAAAATAAAAATGTTCAGTGAGCTTCCTCTGGTTGGTGTGTTGTTTCTGTGATCAGATTCGGATTTTTTGAGGTATGTACATTAATATAAAATAATTTTCCTTTTTTTTTTCTTTTAGCGTTTTTTGAATAAGAAATTAGAAAATACTTTTAGTTTGAAAATAAAAATGATTTTTCTCAAAAAATAATAAATACATTGAGATTACAACTATTTTCTTATATAAAAACCATAGTCATTTGTATTATAGATTATTAATTTTATTTCCTTCAAATTAAAAATATCATGAAAATATTATATTGCTAACTTAGAAAGTATTTATATTATATTCATAATAGAAATTAAATTTAAAATAATAAATTAAATTTAAAAAATATTTATTTTTTCTTCATTTAGAAAACATAAAAAAAATACAAAAAATATGTTTGTTTTTTATATTAAATTTTGAAAAAATCGAAAATTAGTTTGAAATATTATATTTGAATATAAAATTACAGTTATTTTTTAACTCTAACTTTTTAGTTTTTTTTTATATATATATATATATATATATTCCCAAATAGCCTCTTGTAATTTCCAATAATGCTCGGAATAGACTCTACACACCAAATTATCTATATTTAAATTGGTGTGTTCAAATGAATTTTCCTTACTTTTCTTAGCAATCAAAACTAAATGGTGATATAAAGAATAAATTCATAATTTAAAAAGAACAAGGTTGTAGAGGTTTGAAAAATAAAAAAAAAGTTAAATAAGGCTGTGAAAATATATAAAAATAATATGAATATTTTTTTTATGTAGAATAAGATAACTACGAGAAAAAAATTTCTCATTAATCGAAATAAAGTTCATCTCTTGACGATCTAATTGATTGGATCAAAACATTCATTTCATTTCTAAAATTAAAAATTGGAGTGAAATTGAAATATAAGTAACCAATTCAATTCAATTTTTGAATTTCATTAATAATTTATAAATTTTATATTAATGATATTTTTAAAATCAAAATAATTTAACTACAATAAATTATATGAATATTTAATAATCATGTCAATTGAAATCAATGGGAAAGACTAGAAGATATAATCAATTATTTGAGAAATTGTTTATTTAGGTTTGCAAATGTTCCCCTCGAAGGTTTTTGCATCAAAACAATTCAACAAATAAAATTGAAAAAATAAATTCAACAAAAATACACTTAATATATGTAAAAAGAAAGATAAAAACATACATAATTCAAGATTGAAAATATATATAAATAAAAATAGATTTATAATAATTATTCTTGAGAAGATACTAAGATCTGTTTGGCATTGGTGTACAAGAAATGTTTTTTAAAACATTTAGTTTTTCTATATGTTTTTAAATTATTTTGAGATTCTAATATTAAAATTAAATTTTAAAAAATAGTAATATAAATATTATTTGAACATAAAAAAAAATCTACTGTATTCTTAAGCATCTCATAACGAACTGATACCGACTCAGTTTCAAAGAGGCGAAGACACTCCGATGAACCTCCAAACTCGATGACTCCCTGTCTCTCGAACTCTCCTCCGTTCGCTTCTCCTCCATGGACTCTCGCAACCCGAACCCCCATTGCATGCGGGTTCTAACCCGCCCCCCCACACCCACACCTGTGCCGGGGACCCATACCCACTTCCTCTCCAGATCCCCAACCATCATCCCAGTCGCATCCTCGCTCCCTAGAGGGTCTAGTTGTAGTTGGGTTCCTTTCCCGGAGCCCCGACCAGTCTACACACCTTATCAATCGGGTCCTTGACTCCAACGCATTCGGGTCGGGTCGTCTCGACAGAACACTGCTTGTTGATAAAGAGGAAGTTAAGGATTGGTTTAATAAGAGGAAAATAAGTTACTACCATGAAGAAGAGAAAGGGTTCTTATTCTTGCAGTTTTGCTCGATCCGCTGCCCCATTATTCATGGGCTTTCGAATTCGGGTTTGGAAGAGCTGGAGTTTGAAGAACTTCAGGGTTTGCTCTTCATGTTCTCTGTAAGTCGTTTTCATGAACTTTGGGTTTGGTTAAAATTTTCAAGCTTAATTTTCTTTTATGTAATTGTTTTTAATGGGCTTGTTTTTTTGGTTAATTCTGTTAAAGATAAGTTATTTTTTTAGTTAAATTTGTATTATATTTAGATGGGCTTATAGCATTGCGATAATAAAGAAAATCTATAACTAGGTTGGTGCTTATGGTTTGTGAGCTTGGATGGTATGTGTGTGGTATATCTAATAAATATTTCAATTAGCAATGCAGGTTTGCCATATGATACTATATATACAGGAGGGTTCCCGTTTTGACACTCATGTTTTGCAAAAGTTTAGGGTTTTACAAAAATCTAAGCATGCATTAACTCCATATGTGAGATCGAGAAATACCCCGCCACTGTCATCTAGGCCTCATTCTTCGATGTCTTCATCTAGGCCAGCTTCTTCGACTGGTTCTTCTCCTATTAGAAATGGTAGTTTCACTAGTCGCAATTCTTCGGCTCTTTCTATGATGTCTGGTTTAGGTTCCTATGCATCATTGTTTCCGGGATATTGTACTCCAGTGATGCTCTTTGTATTTGTCGATGATTTCTTGGATGTGCCAAATTCTGGTTCTAGTGTGGAGGAGTCAACTGATAGTTACTCATTCAATCAGTCTTCTGGTTTGAGTAGTGTGGCTAGGTCAAATGCACCAGCAAAGGGTTCTGGTCCAGTTGTTGTGCTATCACGCCCTGTGAGTAAATCAGAAGGTGGTTTCAGGAAGAAACTGCAGTCATCTCTTGAGGCACAGATTCGATTTCTGATAAAGAAATGCCGAACACTATCAGGTTCTGAAAGTGGTCATCATACTGGTTTGAGAAGTGGGGCTGTTTCAAGTTCTACACCCCTGTTTTCACTTGACGCATCAAAATCTGTTGTGTTGCTTGACAGGTCTGCTAATCTGAGGGGTGAATCGTTGGAGTTTGCTACTGATCTCGTGGAAGATATTTTGATTGGTAAAGCAACCTCAGATTCTCTTTTGCTTGAAAGGCATAGTCAGAATGCAAACAAAGAGGACATTTTATCCATAAAGGAGTTCATTTACAAACAGTCTGATATTTTGAGAGGAAAAGGGGGGTTGGTTACTGGCGCAAACAGTGGCTCTGCAGCTGGTGTTGGCATGGTTGCGGTTGCTGCAGCTGCAGCTGCAGCTTCAGCTTCAGCTGGGTCTGGAAAGATACTGACTATTCCTGAACTTCCAAGTTTGGAAATATGGTTATCATCCAGTCAACTTATTCTAGATGGAATTCTTTCTGCAAAACGCAGCTGTATTGATGAAACTGAAGTTATCAAAAGGAAACCTCGTCAACGAAACAGTGGTCCAGCTCAAGTTGAAGGAACTTCAAGAGTTATGGATCCTCTAGATGTTGCAGTGCACGTGCTGGAAAAAAGCAGAGGACTTAACACAAAATTTTCAACTTCATGGTGTGAAAAAGCTCTTCCAATTGCAAAGAATGAGTATTTGAAAGATTTGCCTGTTTGTTATGCCACTGCACAGCATGAGGCCCATTTAGAAAAAGCATTGCGTGCTTTCCTGTCCATGGTCAGGGGACCTGCAGTTCCACTGTTTGCTAAAAAGCTGGAGGATGAATGCACATCCATCTGGAAATCTGGAAGGCTGCTATGTGATGCTGTTAGTTTGACAGGGAAACCGTGCATGCACCAGAGACACAATGTCGATACTGGTGAGCCGCATAATGGTGCTGCAGCCAAGCCTCATTCAAGCGGATACTTTTTTCTTCATGCTTGTGCTTGTGGTCGTTCACGTCAACTACTATCTGACCCTTTTGATTTTGAATCAGCAAATGTATCATCTAATTTCTTAACAGACTGTGACAAACTCCTTCCTGCAATCCAATTACCTGAGGGAAGCAATATCGGACCGATTCAATCATCTTCATGGAGTTTGATTCGTGTTGCGGGTGCAAGGTACTATGAACCTTCTAGGGGCCTACTGCAGAGTGGGTTCTCGTCTACACATAAATTTCTTTCAAAATGGACAATATTTCCAGAGAAACCGAAAAAACGAAATGGTCTACCAGCTACAAATTTGCTGCAAGGTTCTGTAATGAGGTCAAGTTCCGATCCCCAGGTTGAATTTAATGGTGATGTAGATAGAAAGAAAACTGTGTTTTACACTGCAGATATTGAGACGGGGGTGGAAAATCAAAGAAACCTTTCAGTAAATAGCAAATTAGATGAAAAAAAAATCAGTTTTGGTAGAAATATTCCAAATTTTACAATGAGAAAGCCTTTTTCTGAGGTCGTAGCTGGATCATCAGCTACAGATTCAGGATTTCCTCCCCTACAGCAGAGGAAACAACATCCATCAATTTCTGAGAAAGGTTCCAGGAAAACCTTGGTGACAGATAGGAGTGTAGAATGGATTCATCCTAAAGTTGTTCAAGGATCTCACAAATCTGAAGATATGTCATCTGTTCAGGAAACTTCAAATGGAATGGCTTCTAATGGTGGCCTAGATGGTGATCCTTTCCTACAAATAGGAAGTAATGTAGTCCCTGTGAATATTAATGGTGGTGAAGTAGTGAAATCTTCCAAGCATGCAATAGTTTATGTTGGTTTTGAGCACGAGTGCCCCCATGGCCACCGATTCTTATTAAATTTAGATCATCTCAATGAACTAGGACCTTCATATTCTTTGCCTGAAGAGTCTCATGTACCCTCTGTGGAAACTTCAGACAATAGTCTGGCTGATCCTTCAAACTTTGGCAGAAACAGTGGCACTGGTAAAAGTCATCGAAGATCAAAGGACATGCCTGTTGCTACTGCAAATAAGTTGAGAAATACAGATAAGTCAAAGGAGATGGGGGTAAACTGGAATCTATCTAGTAATGGGCTGGTAAAGCTCTCTGGTTCAGGGAAGGAACAGAAACAGACATCTCTCAATGTTCCAACACACCCCCATTTTATGAAACGTCTTGAAGCGGACTTTCTTTCTATTAGCCTTGATGATGGTGGAAGTGCTTTCTCCATTTTGAATAGAAATTTACCAATATATATGAATTGCCCTTACTGCCAACTCTCCAAGAACAAGAAGGATTCACCGAAGGTTAAGTTTGCAAGCACATTATCACAGTTGCAGAGGATTTTTCTGGTACACAATGATGCTAGCCTTTTCATACATATCCCTGATCTCATGAACCTGAAGAATTATGATTAAGTGATGAAAAACAGAAATACACCATATCCACCAGCATGTTTTTTTTTTTGTAATTGTGAAAGTTATAATATTGTCTTCAGTTATCAAATACCTAATGTTTAGAATCTGCTTGCAGGTAACACCTCCATTTCCAGTTGTGTTGGCCACATGCCCAATTATACAATTTGCGGTAGGCCTGCCTTTATCTTGAGAGCATATACATCAACATTGTATTTGTATGACTGTAGAAGTGCATCCAGTGTGCTCAGGGAGCTCTCCACCTTCATGAACCAGAGTTCACCAGAGCTGTCTTGGAACATTATTGTGGTTTCCATTGTTTCTTTGTTTGCCAACTCCTTTTCTTGTATTAAGCATTTATTATTAGTGTTGTTCATTTTGTCATCTGAGTTCACCAGAGCTTATACCTTTTAGTTTGGATTCATGTTTTAGCACTGTGTTTTTTGCAGGCATCATGCCTCCCGCCATCAGTGTCGGACCGTGAGCAAAAACTGCAGTTCAACCTTGGATGTCAAGTAGTCCTACCACCAGAGAGTTTCCTTACTCTTAAACTCCCATTTGTGTATGGTGTAATACTAGCGGATGGAAATTCAGTTCCTCTTAATGCTCTTGAAAGTCAGCCAGAAATGACAGCCTGGATTATGAGGGGCACAGCCCTGCAAGTTGTTTCCCTGGAAAGTAAACTCAGGGAGGGACACCAGACATAGTCAGAATTTCTAAACCTTGTAACTTGGACATTGCTTTGACATATGGATTTTGTGAGTTCATGGAAGCAGATTTGACTGACTATACCTATGCTCAGGTGCGTGTTTAGTTTAGCAATTTGTACAATTCTCAGATTTTTTTTGTTTATGTTTCAATTTTTGCTAAAGATATTCAGGACTTGGTTTATATCCTTTGTTTATTTTTTCTTTTCCTTTCTTGAACCACTTTTCGTTGTATGTGTATTGACATAATAGATTTTTGCGTGAAAATTTGACCTTATCTGCTGTAAATTAAAGCTTGATGACCTTTAAAAATATCAAAAGGCATTACCCAGTCATGTTCTCACAGATTTGGGTCATATCATCCTGGGAGGTATAATTTATGGATAGTTCTAAGTGTTAGCCTTGGTTGCTTGAAATCTATCATCTTATTGCATGAACCCTGCACTCCTGTGATGGAAGACCAATATTCTTACCCACACACTGTGGTCCTAGCCCCTAGTTAACTGGAAAAAAATGACCCTAACTTGGGTCTGACACGGGGGAAAAATGATACAAACAGAGAATTTATAGTTATAGATGATAAGGTCATTATTGGAGCTGAGTGACAGAAGATTTTTCTGTAGCTGCACCCGTATGGATGATATAATGGCTTTCTTCAATGAAGTAGAAGCTCTATGTCAAGCCAAACTAGAAACAAGCCAAGCTCTATGCACCCATATGCATTTGAAGTGTAAGGATTTGAATGACCTTTGAAGCTGTATTTGGTGATTGGTGAGCTACAACCTGAAAGCTGAGGAGTTGACAGCGTTTAACCATCGCCATGTATTTTGCTTTATCCTCACTCTACAACATTCTTTGTCATTTGTTTTTTATTCACCGTGATATTTTATTTCTGCAGAATTTATAACTGAAGCTGGCTGGCGCTGTCAAGCAGTCAATCGTGTTGCTGTGATTCGCCACTGTGCGCGGGCGCACCAGTCTCTTATACCAGATGCTCACCCTCAACTAGATAAACATGCTTGGATTATGTTCTTTGTGCGACTTTAATTTGTTTGGTGTTCACTGCAATTTGCGCCTCGTTCATGACCCCAGGTAACTCTCTTTTGATTAGTACTCAGGAAACTAAAAATACTGGTTATGCTCGTTATTGTTGACACAACCAATAATTTTCTGTATGTGACTCATGGAAGTCTTTCCTTCTCTGGGCTGATTTGGGTTCTCAAGTGTCCTTGTAAAATATTTAAATTGCTTTAACCAATGAATCAGAAAGCTGTCTTCTCCTTCACTGGTGTGCATTTATTTATTTAATTTTATCATCTCTCCTTTGCCTCTTCAGTTGGGAACTCTGTAGTATCGTTGCAACATGGAGGCAAGGTTCCTGCACAAATAGTTGCGGAGTGCAGAAAGGGATGCAAATGGAAATCCTGAGGTCCTGTTTGGACAAGGCGTGGACCGAGGGAATAACATTGGCCGAACAATGGAGCCTGCTGTGTTACAGACTTGCAGCTGATACTTCCTTTCTGCAGTGATATAAACTGACATGTCAAGGAAAAGTAGCTCCATTTTCTTCCAATTTGAAACTAGTCATTTTGCTTGGAAGGATATAAACTGACATGGAAAAGTAGCTCCATTTTCTTCCAATTTGAAACTAGTCGTTTTGGGATTATCATCAAATCCATAATCATGTCTGTCTTCCTCCTAAATTAACAATGAATGCAGTGAGTGCCCTTTCGTTTCTTGCAGTGCTGTGCTTCAACTTCCCTCAACGCCACTTGATTTAGACGGTCAAGGAATGAAAATCTCTTATACTTCCCCATTCCCATTTGAAAAACTAAAATAAATTGGTGTTCAGTCAGTTAAAGACAACTTTTTTTTTTCCTTCTGAAATAAAATACGAGCTTGTTTTTTAACCGAGGTTGGAGTGTATTTAAAGTGTGGTTGAGGTTGCTTTTAAGACTATTTTTTATTTAGAAATGTGTGAAAATGATTTTTATTTTTATTTTTTAAAATAATTTTTGAAATCTGTACACGGAAATGATCTAAAAATATCAAAAATAAAATAAAAAATAAAAATTTACAATTTACAATTTTTTTTAAAAAATACTTTTGAAATACAGACACAAAAAAAGAGCTTAATCCTGCTAAAATGATTTGTTCTCTCTATAAATGCCAAAGATGAGAATGGAGTGCACTAAAATGAATGGAATAATCTATCGAGGCAACCGACAAAAGGTGAGCTCCATGCGCACCATGGCTTTCAAGTAGAATGGCTGGTGATGTGTGAGACCGGCAGGTGAAAAGCAGGAATCCATAGCCAACCAGTCAGACAAGTCATCTATAAGCAACCGAGTGATATCAGATTTTCATTTTAATTTTTTGGCCTGTAACAAGAACAAATTAAGCCCTGTATGTGACTTCAATATCCATCGCCTCAAGTTTGCATCAATAGATTACTTGTCATCAAGATTCCACTCACAAATAATTAATAAAATTTAGGGAGGGGTGTAGTTAGATTTAGGGTTTGGGGTTAGGGGTGGTGACTATTTAGGGTTAGTTTTTTATGGTTAGTAAGGTGTATGCACTAGTTCGATCGAGTTTAGGGTTTGGAAACTGCAACATTTATTCTTAAGGGAGGGAGCTAATAAGCAAAAATACCCTCCTGATCATTGAAGCTTGGCATGCAAAAACTACTACATGGATGGATAGGTTTATAAGATAGGAACGTTGGCCCAATCGAAATAGTCACTGAAATAAAAATAAGACAAATTAACCCACATCCCTACAATCACAATCAAAGCAGAGAAAGCACGATCACAAATGATACAGAGCTCTTATCTAGTTTGTCCACGTGGCTACCCTACATACGTTTTGAAGGTGGATGCTTCTCTGTTCATCATGCCCTGGCGCAGGAGTGGATAGAAAGATGGTCCCAGCATTTGAGAGAGGTGATCACCGGATACCGCATATAGCAGGTTTCCCATTGGTTTGAAAGTTCAATATAAGCGAGCCACAAACTCCATGATGGAACATATACTGATCTCATAACTTCTTCAATTCCTATCTAGCTAGTGAGATTAACTAGCGACCTCTCTCCATCCATTTTGATCTTCAAAATTGACCGCCATGCCTAATTTTGTTGTGGTCGACCGCATAGCGATCGGAAGTGTAGCGACTGACTTTCAACCTCCTGCATTCAAGGCTGCGTTGGCGGAGTTCATCAGTACTTTAATTTTTGTGTTTGCTGGACAAGGGTCTACGATGGCCTACAACAAGCTCACATCGAATGCAGCAACTTCCCCGGCGGGGCTGGTTGCCGTGGCACTAGCACACGCGTTCGGCTTATTTGTGGCCGTCGCTACCAGTGCCAACATCTCCGGTGGCCACTGCAACCCTGCTGTCACTTTCGGAGCTTTCCTCGGCGGAAACATTACTCTCCTCCGTGGGGTTCTGTATTGGATCGCGCAACTCCTTGGTTCTACCGTGGCTTGCTTGCTTCTTAAGTTTGCCACTCATTACATGGTGAGTAGCTTCATCTTAAGCTAATTATCAAGAAAACTGCTTTATTTGAGAAGTTGTTGCCAGTTATTTAGTATCTCCAAACTTGACATTATTATATATATATATTCAAAAATTTGTGCAGACAGTCTCGATATTCACCCTGTCCTCTGGGGTGAGTGTGTGGAACGCATTTGTGTTTGAGATTGTAATGACTTTTGCCCTAGTTTACACCGTCTATGCAACGGCCATTGATCCAAAGAGAGGTGATGTGGGAGTGGTAGCACCTCTAGCCATCGGCTTTGTACTGGGAGCTAACATTTTGGCTGGTGGAGCTTTTGATGGAGCAGCCTTGAACCCCGCGGTGCCTTTCGGACCGGCTTTGGTGAGCTGGAACTGGCACCACCACTGGGTCTACTGGGCTGGACCTTTGATCGGAGGCGGGCTTGCCGGGATTGTTTACGAGTTCACCTTCATCAGCCGCACTCACGAGCCAGTGCCTGTTTTAGAGTATTAAAGAGAAATACCAATGGAGTCTCCGCTAGCTCGCGCGCTGTATTTAATCGAAATCCGATTTTTCTGTTTAATTTGCTTAAGACTACGTTGAGTTTTTCGTTGTTGTTATTGTTGTGAGCACTTGGATTTGTCTTGTGAGATGATCGTTTTGGTTGTTGGGCAAGCATGCAGAGGTGTTGCTGTGTTGAATTATTGTGTATGGTCTCATGTTTTAGCTACCACCTTGTTCTTATCGTTTTCTGTACTTCTGCTTTTGGTAGAGATAAAAAAATATCCAAAGTCACGCTCTGAGAAGAATGGTAGTTGATGATAGCAGATTGAGACCAGTAATCACTGTGTTGAGTTGCAAGAATCCAGTAATTGATATTTTCTTCTATTAATTTTCACGATACGTACGTATTTGATGAATATTCATGTACGTAGTCTACGTACCCGGCCACAACCGTATCTGATGAAACAATTAATTATACACTTAATTTCTTGTTAGAATTCTTCTGTGAAAAATCTCACGTCCCTTGTTTTCTACAGATCTTTTTCTCATAAAAAGAGATTTGTTTATGAGGATTGATTCTGGTTCTGCATACCGGCCGGAATGTGCGAATCACGTGAAACGCTCGGACATCACCTGCTCAATGTAATTTGCCCATTTAGGGTCTTTGATGGATGGCGGCCTGAATTCCTTCCATACTACCATGACATTCCGGTCAAAAAGCTCTCTTACCCGCGTATATGTTTTTTTCTTTTTCTTTTTTGTGTCTTGTACTACAAATCATGCAATGTTATATCTACGATACAAATGAATTATTTGGTAGTAAATAAAAAACAAAATTGTGGCATTTAAAAAAAAATACAAAGGTAGCCGAAATTACCTGGTTGCAATGTGATTCTCCCACACCTTTCTCGTATAATCATCATCAACATCTTTCTAATCAAGTTTTCGCTTGCAGTAAAAGTTTAGAAAAGAGTAATTTCAATTAAATAAACATATTAACATAATAAAAAATACTTAAGTACTTCATATTAACGTTAAACCTTGACAACTATGCATTGACCTGCCATCTCCATTCAAGATTTGTGGAGACCTGACTCAATAAAAACAATGAAATCTTCATCGACAATTTAAAGGTCATTGTTAACGTTCTCATAACCTTAATATTGTATTGTAATTGTTTTTTAAAGTATTATTCATTCAAAAATGTATCAAAATGATTTTTTTTTATTTTTAAAAAATTGTTTTTGACATTAGCGTATGAAAATAATATAAAAACACAAATGATCTAAAAACACCAAAAAATATAATTTGATGTAAAACATAAATAAATAATTTTCAATTTTTTCAAAGACACTTTTAAAACACAATGTCAAACAGACCTTCATTCATCAAATAAAATTATCTCTTAAAAAATTATTAAACAGATTTAATTGCGACAACAATATAAAAAAAAACTACATTGAAAGATCTTCCTTTCATTGGGCCCAATACTTGCAGGTAATTAGATCTCATCAAGGCAGTCAAAATCGCGAGCCAACTCGCAAAATCGTACGATTTTGCGAGTTGGCTCCGGAAACCTGGTTGAACCGGTAGAAAAACCGTTTTCGGTCAAACTCGGTCAAACTCGTAGAAAAATCGCTCAAAATCGTAAACTCGTAAAAATCGTTCCGATTTTACACGTTGGGCAAATGTTCACTGTGCGCAGCGTTCACTTTTCAAATTTGCCCTAAATCATTCTCTTCCCCAAAATTTTCATTTCAATTTTCAGCACACTCATTCTCTTCTTCCCCAAACGAAAAAAACATTTGCCCTAAATCGTGTCTTCTCTTCCCCAAATCTTGTCTTCAATTCACAGACCCGTTCTCTTCCCCCAAATCGTTTCTTCTCTTCCCCAGATCGTCCTCTCCTCTCAAGTCTCATCTCTCAAATCGTCTTCTCGGGTTTTACGGAGAAGAGCTGTCGGACTTCCCAAATTTGGCTATCTTTGTTGCCGATGCAGATCATCGTCGTCGCCATTCAAGGTTAGTGCAACTGCAAGCTTGATCTTTGAATGTTATATGTCCCACGCAAATTGTGAGAAAATATGATGAAATTGAAAAGCGATTAGTGCTTGATTTGGTGTTGATGGTATGAAAACAAAATATTGATGGTGTGCTTATTTTTTCTTTCTAGAATTTCGATTTCCTTTGTTCCAAGTGGGAATTAATTTGTGCTTTGAGAATTTGGTATACCTATTGGTCATGACTCGCGTGTGCGGTTCGGAATCAATTGTGACAGATTGAATGTGTTACCATTTTGATTGTTTATTTGTTTTGAAAATTTGAGATTTTTCATATTTGCGCATTAGTGTTTAATGTAGATTAGAAAACTGATGCTTATACTGAAATAGATTCAAGAAATGAAAGAGTTAATCATAGAACATTATAGAAAAGGCACACTAGTGTTCGATTTGGGGAATAATGAATAAATCTGGGTTGTGTGAAATTGAGATCTTTATGTTTGGTTAATGATTTACTGTAGAAATTATGGTGCTTTTGATAGTTTTAATTCGTTTTCTTTTACTTGCTTGCAATACATTTGCCACTTGATTTTGTTCATCTTGTGGAGATCGTTTTGTCTGTTCCCTGCTGTTCACTAATTCATTGCAGCCTTTGCTTAGCCTGTTATAGACAATTAAGGGAGTGGAAAGAATGCTTTTGAGGTGTTAGTAGACGTGGTTGTTTGTAGGTGTGAAAAAAATGCGGGAAAAGTCTGAAATAATCGAGCGTGTACTTTGAATCGGAAAAATATCTGACTGGAGGATCTATTAGGAAGTGCAACGTATGAATCTTGTCCATTTTCAGCAATGGTAGTTCATGTTGTTGAACTAGGAAGTTTTAGTTATGTTGCCAAAATTTCTAGCATTGTTGTATAGTAGACAGATGGTGGATATCAGATATCATTGACTAGATATGAATGAACCAACACATGCAATTGAAACTGTGAGATTGTGACAGTTGAATGTGTTACCATTTTGATTGTTTGTTTGTTTTGAAAATGTGAGATTTTTCATGTTTGCGCATTAGTGTTTAATACTTCTTATTGTATGTAACCTTTAACCTTATTTGATGTATTATTTCAATGAATTGCAGATTACATGGCATCCAGAAAAACTACCAGTGGCAATAGACTTGATGTGGGATGGCAGCATGGTATAGATATTGAGAACACTTCAAGAAAAGTTCAATGCAAGTATTGTCAGAAAATTTTCAGCGGAGGCATTTATCATTTCAAGCATCATTTGGCTTGCACTCGAAAGGATGTTGAGCCATGCCATCAAGTACCAGCAGATGTGAAGCAGATGATGTTAAATGTGTTGGTGAAAAATCTAGAAGCATCTGAGAAGAAAAGAAAGGCTTCTCTGTTTTTTAGAAGTGGCGAAGATGCAGACGAAGATTTTGAAATTAGCTCAATTAACAAGGGAAAGAAACCAATAAGTGGAAGTGGAAGTGGAAGTGGAAGTGCTCAAATGACCATCAATCAGATGCTAAAGAAGGATATTAGAGAAGAAGCATGTCAACAAATAGCAAGGTTTTTTTTACACTAGTGCTATTCCTTTTAATTGTGCTAGAAACCCCGAAGTTTGTTAAAAGCGCTTGAATTAGTTGCAAAACATGGGCTGGATTTAAGCATCCATCTTACCATGATATTAGAGAGAAGTACTTAAAGCAAGAAGTAGATAACACAATACGTTTGCTTGATGACTATAAGCTAGAATGGAAAAAAACAGGCTGCTCAATAATGTCTGATGGATGGACTGATAGGAAAAGACGCTCTATTTGTAACTTTTTGGTTAATAGTCCTAGAGGAACTTTTTTTTTATCATCTGTAGACACATCTCATATATCCAAAACAACTTTTTAAAGTATTTGAGATGTTAGATGCTATTGTTGAAAAGGATTGGAGAGGCAAATGTGGTGCAGGTCATTCATCGATAATGCTGCGAACTATAAGGCAAACTGGGCATTTGTTGATGGAAAAAAGAAAAAACTTGTATTGGACACCATGCGCTGCTCATTGTATTGATTTGATTTTGGAAGATTTTGAGAAGAAACTAGAGGTGCATGCTGTAACCATTGGTAAGGGGAGGAGAATCACCACTTATATATATTCAAGATCTCTCCTTATTTCCATGCTGAGAAAGTTCACAAAAGGACAAGATTTGATCAGGCCTGGTGCCACTCGATTTGCCACTGCATACTTGACTCTTGGATGTTTGAACAATTGTAAGATTACACTGATGTCAATGTTCACTTCCGTCCAATGGAGGTCAAGTCGGTATTCTAAAAAGTGAAGAAGGGCGGCAAATTCAAAATTGTGTTTTGGACAGCAAGTTTTGGCATGATGTCTCTGAATGCATCAAGGTAGTATTTCCTCTTATAAAAGTTCTTCGATTAGTTGATTCAGATGAGATACCGGCCATGGGTTTTATATATAAAGCCATGATAGAAGCGAAAGAGAAGATAAAAGTGAATTTTGGAAATGTGCAAAAAAGGTGCAAATTATCTATTATGTCAATTGTTTATTTAATATAACTATTGTTTTATCTTATGTTATTTAATGTTGATGTTAATATCCCTAATTTTTATTTTCTTTTGTAGATATATACCTGTATGGGATATTATTGATGCAAGATGGGAGCTTCAACTTCACGGACCTTTGCATGCATTTGCTTATTGGTTGAATCCTCATTATCATTATATTACTGATTATAAACAAGACAAAAATATTAAATATGGAATGTATGACCGCTTGATCGGATGGTGCCCCGATGAAGTAGAGAGGGGATAAAAGTTGATTTACAACTTAATATATTCTCCGAAGCAAAGGGGTTATTTGGCATTGAGGTCGCCAAAAAAAGCAAGGGATAAAAAAGACTCCAGCTAGATGGTGGGATTCTTATGGAGATGAATGTCCAGAGCTACAAAAATCTTGCAATTCGAAGTTCTAAGCTTGACTTGCAGCTCATCCGATGTGAGCGTAATCGGAGTGCGTTTGAGATGGTAAGTTTTTTTTTAAAAAAAAACAAATATTGTTTTCATTTTTTTATAAGAATCTTATATTTTATCAATTGTGAATTTTTTTTTATAGGTTCATACTAAACGAAGAAATTGTCTACAGCTAGAAAAAAAAATGAATGACTTGGTTTTTTGTGATGTGTAATTTGAAAATGAATGATAAGGACAAAAAGCAAGTCATTGATTTTGATGACGTTGTAGATGATCTTCCATCTGATGATGAATGGGTGACTGAAAGAGAAGGACATGGTGGTTCATCGAACATTAATTTACTTCAAACTATTGATAGTGCAACACGAAGACAAAATGGAACAGAAGACGATAGTGATGAAGATAATTTTAATGGTGTTGAGATGAGTACTGAAGCCACTGAAGATTATTTTGAAACTTTGCATTCAAGGAGTTTAGAGTTAAATAATGTTGGCACCGGTAGTACTAGTAATCTTTTTCATTGTGATGCTATTGATGCAATTCCTGGACATAGTGAGGGGGGTGAAAGTGAAACTGAAGCTGGTTTTAGTTTACATTGTACGCCAGCTGAAGATTTGTTTTAAATTTGTTAGTTTTTAACTTATGAACTTTTAGGGACATAATTATTTTGTAATGTGTTTTGAAGTTATTTTACATCATGTATGAACCTAAACTAATTAAGTTTTATGTCCATAATTATGCTATTTTGTATTCAGAAATATTTTACAAACGATTTTACGATTTTTCTTCTCACACGATTTTAGCTGTGATTTTACGATTTTTGTACGGACATTTCGGGTACAATCTTTCTACGATTTTACGATCCGATCTTACGATCCGATTTTTCGAAAGCCCTTTCCGATCTGTGTCAAAATCTCGATTTTGACTGCTTTGGATCCCATTGTGAAAGAACTTCCTTGCAAATTTGCAACATTACACTTGTCAACCCCACATCATGAGTCGATGCATATGCTTGTTCGTGATTGACATCTAATAAATCATGGCCCACATAATTGTTGTTAGAAGAACTAGTAGCGATGCTTTCCTAATGATACGCAATGAATCTTTTTCTAGGCATCTACACAAATTTAGGGATAAATCAAAATTAAATGGTTTCTATATTTAAAAACTTTTGACAGCACCTCCCCTATACGGGAGACAACCGAAAATTTACATTATATATGTCAGAAACCAGTTGCTTTTATTAATTTTCTTCTAAGAATTTTACATGATTCAATTTCATAGAATATATTTATTTCTACATTATAATATTTTTTAAATTTCTTCTAAATTTACAAAAAAATATAAAATATAAAAAATAATGACAATAATAATTTAACTAGACATCTTAATTTATCTATTTAATCAGTCATCCAACAAAAAAATTAGCAATTAATAATATTAGTAAAAATAATTCAAATAAGACTAAAACACATAATAACATAAAAATTATCATTCAATGATCCATCAATAACATAATAAATAAATGATGATGCAAAAAACACGCAAAAAATCCATTAATAAAAAAAATATTATCCGTTAATAATCGATTAACATAATAAAAATTAATTAAAAATAATGCAATAATCCCACACTAAAACAATTAATAAAAAAAATGCAAAAATCTGAAACCAATATCATTAAAAAAATTTTGAGAAGAATATGACATGAAAATTGGATTCTAGACTAAAAGAAAAAAAGTCAATAGGTATTTAATGGATCTACAAATAAAAGAAGAATACCAAAAGAGAAGTAGAATGGTACAAGGAGATATTAAATGACAAAAGTAATGAATTAATAACGATGAGGTTTTTTCTTTAAGTAATATATTATAGGTCAGTTACAAGAGATTGGAGATATGGAAGCCCAAAAGTTAATCTGATTTGGAAAAGCTACAAATCCAGTTAGGTTTAGACACTCAAACATGGCTTGGAAAAATGCAATCGATGTTGAGTACAGTTGTGAAACTATCTTCATCAATTTTTGATAATGAGAGAATACAAACAACATCAGTATTATTAAGGCAAAACATCATGAACAGAAAGAAAACAAAAAAGAATGATAACAATTGATATTGAGGGGGGTGTTGAATTAGGATTTAGGGTGTGTTTGGTATTGCAGTTGTTGTAGTGGTTAAGGTTTTAAAAAAGTAGTTTCATGAAAAGCACTTTTAACTGCGGTTCATAACTAAAATTGAAGTGTTTAGTTAAAACTGTGGTTAAGTTTGAGGTTGAACAAAACGAAACCAAACCAAATCAAACCAGTTTGAAATAAAAAGCAACCTGACCCGAATCCCAAAATAAAAGCCTTTCAAAGCTCAACTTCACTAGTTAAGTTAATTCATTAACCCTAGCAGTACTAACAAAATATACAATAGAAGTCGCCGCTCCTATCCTTCAAGTTTTCGGCAGAATCAAATCAACACACACACAACTTCCTCAATTGACTCATTTCAAATTTTCAATCTCGTCATCCAATTGCAGTCCAGATTTCTCATCCCAATCAATTCTTGTAAGTTAATTTTCTTGCACTATTTTTAAAGCAATATTTCTCTTAACTACAACTTCAAGTTGTAAATCTTGGTTATCATAAGAAGGAAAATGTATACTTGAGGCTGACAAAGCAATAATAGTATATCAATGATGCAATCTTATAGTTGATGCAGTGGTGCTGGTGAGAGACTATTAATGACAAGGTTGGAAGTTGCCAAAAGAAAAGGGAGGACCCGATTTGGTATCTAAAGTGAGTAGGGGTGTTTGGGACATGGAAAGAAGTGTGCTGGGAGTTTTATTGCAGTGAATGGAGCTTGGTGGATGAGGGGATTTGTTTTACTAATCAATGTATCAGTTTCTTTTTTAGAAGGTTTTGTTATGGATATGATGTTATAATGAGGTTTTATTTTTTTTTTCTTTCGACAAAAACTTGCTTTCATTGTTGAGACCGAAACCAAGGTAAAAGCAGCTAAATATTGATTTTGATAAACCTCAGTTTCTCATGGACCCTACAGTTGTATAAGTTGTGGTGCAATCTTAACCAAACAACAAAATTCAGCTTAACCGCGGGGCCAAACACACACTTAGGCTAATAGGATTTGGAGTTTGTGAAAAATTTAATTGTTAGAACTTCACAATATTAAAATTATTAACTATTAGAGTTTATCATTGTTAGATAAAATTCTAATTAAGGTAAGAATAATTAATGAAGAAGGATTTGTAATATACAAGTTTATTAAATCATAATGTCAAATTCCTAATTAGATTAGGATTTCCTTTGAGTAGTTTACTTCTTTGATTATCTAGGACTTAAGGCTTATAAATAGGCTTGTAATTAGAAGCATAATACACAAACATAAAAATGTATTGAGAAAAGCTAAAAAGATTTTCTATTTTGATAAAAACACTTAATAAAAAACATTATCCCTCTTCTTTTTTATTCTTGTGTGTGTTCTTATAAATTAGTTATCATACTTTATCCTTCTCTTCTAACAGTGAGGACCCAATTCATTACCGTTTTAAATAAAAATTTAAACCCGATACTTTTTATTATTATTTTGAATTATTAGTGCATTATTGTTGGGTTTAGTACAATTTTTCTTTAAGCCACAACGGTTTTGATAGTCTTATTAGTTATAATTTTTTTTATTTTTATTTTAGAAATATCAAATTTGTCGATTTCTAAAGTAGATAATTTTGGAAAAAGAGAGTCCAAATTGAAAATGGTGAATGCTCGTCAAATAACTATCTAATTATTTTTAATACTAAAATAATTTTGATAAACTACAAGAATTAAGATTTTAATAACTCTTTTTCTTGAAAAATGGAATTATTCATCTCCAGGCCAGATATAAGAATTATCTAAACAGCTAAAACAGATCATGAGTGATGCACTGTTCACCAAGAAACAAATTACTATTCACGGTTACTGTTATGCTCAATTTTTGGGTCAATTCGGTTCGGTCGGTTTGGTTCAATTTGTCCAGTTCTTTCGGTCTACAATTTTTTTCTTTTTTGAACAGGGAAATGACGAATTTATCCCTCAAAAAAAACAAAAACAGGTCATTTGACTGAGGGGCTCGACGGTAATTCCACAATTCCAGCCCGTCCAGCTCACCAGTTTATTTATTTTTTAATATTTCTTCGAACAGTAAAATCACTCTTTTGTCCCTTGAAAATGACAAAACCAAGGTCTGGCCGGGAAAGGGCGTCACAGTAATTTAACAAAAAAAAATCTGCCAATGTACTATTGGCTTGTCTCTGGACGCGCCATATATTTTTGCGCTCCCGCGTGTTTAGGGAGGCTCGTGCAGCGTATTTCGGCATCCAAAAATACCCAACTAACATCTATAATAATTTTCATCCATGTTCTCTTCCCCCGGTGCTGCGCGTGTTAGTCCTCGGTGGCCAAAGACGGGTCAATAGTCATTCAAAATATTCTCACCCTTTTCTCTCTCCTACCTACGCATGTTGACGTCAGCATTGCTGTTTTTTTTAATTTCAATTCAGTCCCTGAACTTGCGATTGGTTTTTCGTGGTCCTTATTGCTATTATATAGGTTTTGATTCGTTTCAATTTCGTTCTTCAATTAAAATTGATTATATATTGTAGTTTCATTTAGATCCTCATTCTTTGAATTTTCGGATTGGTCTAGAATCCTTAATATTTTTGGTATCAAATTTTTGATTTATTCTAATTTTATCCTTCCATGCAAATTAATTATAGATTTAAGTTTCAATTCGGTCTTAATTCTTTTAATTTCTGGTTTTATTTTAAATTATTTAATTTCATCGGTATTAATGTTTGGATTTATTTCAATTTTGTCTTTCAAATTAAATTTATTACATTTTTTTTTCATTTCATCCTTTATACTTTTAATCTTGTATTTTCTTTTAGTGCCTTATTTGTTTTATACATATTTGTTACATAGTTCCTATTTTTGTCCATATTTATATGTACATGCTTTTAATATTTGTTTCCAATTTTTCTATATTTCCAATTTTATGAAGTTTTTTTTATTTAATGTTCAAATTTTAATATGTGATGGTGATCATTTGAGAATTAATAATTTTTATAATTTATCTTCTTCTTTTTTTCCTTCAGGTCAAATATTTTCTTAAAATCTGATAATATTTATTTTTATTTTGTCATTAATTTTGTTTTTTAATTGCTATTTAGTTAATATTGTTAGGTTTTGGATTTTCTAATTATTATAGATAAGACATTCAAAATAATCATAATGATTATTTATTAGTTTTTTTTTTGTTAAATATGTAAGACTAATTATATTTTTTTGTAATTTATTTAATATTAGCACCTTAATATATATATATATATATATATATATATATATATATATATATATATATATATATAGGTTTTTTGGGAGAAAAAATTACTATCATTGTTCTAAAATAATTTTAATATAATAACATGAGTAATAAATCTTATAAAATAAAAACTTATTGAATATTTTTTTTTCTAACAATAATTATGGTCTCACCAATTTTTATTATTTCCACTGGTGTTAAGGTTTTTTTTTTAAAATATTTACATTTTAATTTGTGTTAATGGTCATTTTAAAATTTATATTTATTATTTTTCTCTTTTTTGTTTTTTATATTGTTTTTATTTATCTTTCAATTCATTTTTTTAAATCTACCTATATTTATTTTTATTTTTTTATTTATTTAGGTTTTTTTCTTATAAATATGTGAGACTAATTATATATTTTAATATTTATTTAATATTAGCACCTAAAAATGTGTGTATATATATATATATATATATATATATATAGAAAGGAAAAAATGACCTAGGAGTTGTTAAAAAAATAATAATATGTGTGTTCTTAAATACTTTTAATATAATAATATAAGGAATAAATCTTATAAAATAAAATAAAAGGATTTTGCATTTTAATTCTAATTTTATCCTTTTTTGTTTAAGCTTATTTTTTAGAAAAAATTGATTCTTGGATTGTAGATTGTTTTTGTAGAGAAAAAAAAATTATTTAATATTTTAGATCTGATATTACTGGGGAAAAAATACAACATACAAATAAAATGGGTAGAAAAATTTACCTAAGTTATCTACAATTAAAAAATATATGGACTACTTCCCCTGCATTTCAATTACATTGTTCCTTTTAAGAGGGGGAAAAAACATTTTAACAGATTTAATCTATTATAATTTTATTCATTAAATATTAAAATAACTACTTACAACATATAAAAAAATCAATTGATTTTCTATGTAAAAAAAAATACAGCACAGCGAGCGGGATATCACCTCGTTACAAAGAAACTAAACCGTGTGGGGAAATAACTATAGCTCCCCACACAAAGCACTGTGGATTTCCACAGTGCTTCTTTTGTGGATTTCCACAGTGCTTCTTTTTTTTCTTTTTTTTTGCTTTTTGTTTTTTTATTACGTTTCATTTTTTATTTTTTCTTTTCTTTTTTTTCTTTCTTTTTTTGTTTCTTTCTTTTTGTTTTTTTTTGTTTTTTTTTCTATTTTCTTTTCATAAAATATTTTTTTTACTGGTTATATTTTTTTCTTTTTCTACTTATATATAATTTCATTTGTTTTTTATAATCGGGGTGTTTGGGCTAACTTAAGTACACCACAATTAATCCTCGGATCTAATTTTTTTATATAGTTTTTCTTTCATTTTTTTCTGTTTTTTTTCTGATTATATTTTTTTCCATTTTTTTCCATGAAATATTTTTTTTGCTGGTTATACTTTTTTTAATTTTTTTCTTTTTCCACTTATATATATATATATATATATATATTTATTTTTATGATCGGGGTGTTCGGACTAACTTAAGCGCACCATAATTAATCCTCGGATCCAAATTTTTTTTTATAACCAGGGTGTCCAGACCAGGTTATGCATACAACGACTAATCCTCGGACTAATTTTTTTTGCTAAAGTGCTTTCCCGCTGATATATTTTTTCCTTTTTTTTCTTATACTTTTGTTTTGTTTACTTATATATTTTTTTTTACAACCGAAGTCTACGGGTCAGCTTAAATACACCACGACTAATTCCTGGAACAAATTTGTTTTTAAAACAATATGAATTGCTACAGTGCTTTCACGCTTATTTTTTTTCTTTAACTTATATATTTTTTTATAACAATGGTCTTTGAGCCAGCTTAAGCTTTTTTTTTCATTATTTTTTACTTATATATTCTTTTTATAACCAGGATCTATGGGCCACCTTAAGCGCACAACGACTAATCCCACGGACCAAATTGTTTTTTGATAATCAGGGTGTTCAGGCTAGCTTGTACGCATCATGACTAATCCCTGTACCAATTTATTATTTTTTTATTTTTTGTTCCTTATACTTTTTTTTGTTCACTTATATTTTTTTTTCCTTGTGCCCAGACTAAAAAAAATTTATAACTGGGGTCTCTGGGTCAGCTTAAGCACACCACGACTAATTCCTGGACCAATTTAAAAAATAATAATATGGATTGTAAATAGTGTGTAGAAAGCACTGTAGCTCTCCACACATAGCATTGTTGATTGCAACAATGCTTTTTCCGCTACAATGTTTTTCCCCTGTTTTTTGCTTCTTCTTTTTTTGCCTTTTTTTTCCTTATTATGTTTCTTTTTTTTTCTTATTATATTTTTTTCATTTTTTTCCCAAAACATTTTTTTTTAGCCTGTTATACTTTTTTATATTTTTTTTTCTTTTTCCACTTATATATATATATATATTTATAATTAGGGTGTCCAAGCTAGCTTAAGAGCACCACGATTAATCCCCAGATCTAATTTTTTTTGTTGACCAAGGGTGTCCATGCCAACTTATGCATACCACGACAATCTCTAAACCCACTTTTTTTTTCTAAAGTGCTTTCTCACTAATACATTTTTTTTCTTTTTTTTTCTTATACTTTTGTTTTGTTCACTTATATATTTTTTTTATAACCGAGGTCTTCGGGTCAGCTTCAGCACTCCACGACTAATTCCTGAAGCAAATTTAAAAAAAAAACAATATGGATTGCTACAGTTCTTTCACACTTATACTTCTTTTTTTTTGGTTTTTTTTCACTTATATATTTTTTCTATAACCAGGATCTCCAGGCAAGCTTAAGTGCACCACCGCCACTCCCCGGACCAAATTTGTTTTTTGATAATCAGGGTGTCCAGGCTAGCTTGGACGCACCACGACTAATCCCCGGACCAATTTATTATTTTTTTCCTTATATTTTTTATGTTCACTTATATATTTTTTTTGTGACCGGGGTCTCCGATCCAGCTTAAGAGCACCATGACTAATTCTCGGACTTATTTTTTAAAAAAAAAAACAATATGGATTGCTACAGTGCTTTCATGCTTATACTTTTTTTTTCACTTACATATTTTTTTATAACCGCTGTCTCTGGGCCAACTTAAGCTTTTGTTTTTTTTCACTTATATATTTTTTTATAACGGGGGTCTCTAGGTGAACTTAAGCGTACCATGACTAATCCTTGGACTTTTTTTTTATAATCGGGGTGTCTGGGTCAGCTGATGCGCACCACGAGTTGTATAAGTATGTATATACCCCCTATAAGACAAAATCCAAGAGTTGGTTATAGGGGTGTATTGGTAATTTACCAATTTTTAATTATATTTTCTGTCGGGTGTTGTGGGCACGACATCAATTTCAGAGCTCATGCACATTTCAGATGACGCGTGTGGCATCGTAGAACTTTTTAAAATGTATATTAGTTTTTTATATATTTATTTTATTATGCAAAATGTGTTTAAAATAATGTCATGGTATCAAAGATATTTTGAATTTTTTTTCATTTTCTGTGCATAGTACAATAATCATAATACTTTCAAATAAGACAAAAACCAAGAATTGTTAGTGGAGTGTCTCAATAATTTTACTTTTTTAGAAACTAAACTAAAAAATAAAAAAAATAAAAACCAAAATACAAAATAAAAAACTTATATGTATTAAAACTAGACAAAAAAAAATTAATCCCTGCGGCGAAGCGCGGGTTTATGGCTCGTAGTTCTCTAAACAAAGTCAGTGGCTCGAAGGTTACATTAAACAAGTACCAATTTATTAATAAATTAAATGAGTTGACTTTCATTTAGTGACGTTGAGTTTTTTTTTCTTGCACCTTCAATTTCTTCATGGATTCTGTGGACAAACCGTAAATGAGTATATTTACATGTAGAGAGTAGAAAAAACTGAAACTGTTGTTGGCTTTTATTCTGGTATACGATACAGCATACAGGTGATGGGAAATTAATGAGTACATTTCATATCGGAATTGCGTTTCGTGGACAGAAGAAAGAGATTATAAGCCATCGATCCAAGAGTAGAAAATACTTGCATACATGGCCGGCCGGCTTCTAAATGATGGATGGATCAAGCCGTGAAAAGTTCAAATCCTTGATTGAAAAGAGCCCCGGTAACCCATAGCTTCAAATTTGGCAAGTTGATGTCCTGCTCAGCTTCCTTGACCTGTTTCGGCGGAAATCATAACTTATCCATCCATCCATGAATGCTGAAGTAACCAGATCGAGAAAGAGAAGATAAGAATGACAGGGAAGATATATAAGAACTCACATTTAAAGTAAATGTCAACACGAAGCCCTCAGAAGTTGTAGCCAGGTTTGAGCTTTGAACAACGAAGCCTGTGAGGGACTCGAGAGCCCTGTAGAGCGAGGCTGCGACGCCTTCCCCCTCGATGCACACCAATCTCACGTAAAACCCTCTTTCTTCCACTTGAAACACATCCACCTAATTAAAACCTTGATGATCACTTGATGATCTGCAGCATTTTAGTTAACAGTATAATAATCACTTGCTGTGCTAGTCAAAATAATTCAGCAAACCTTGATGATCTGCTTGCGAACTGGATGGTCTGTGTTTTGAGAGTTCTTTGGATTTCTATTTGACCCGCCTTGAGATCGATCTGATCCTGCGGAGGATGATTCAAGGCTGGCAATATCAGCTTTTAGCTTGGTGGCTTGCTTTTGCAGCTCTTGCACATATAACACGGCATCCCCTATTATGGAGGCCTTGTCCATCTGTTGCTCTCAAAGGATCCATCAGTTTAATATGTTTTGCTCGGAATCGAAAACTGATAATCTCTTAATTCGCTTATAATGAGCTGAGCATTTGATGAGTTTTGCCGGCATTAATGGCAATATATGTCAACGTTCAGGAATACATACCTTGGTTATATTAGGA
Organism: Salix viminalis; assembly: GCA_029228465.1. Taxonomy (NCBI): domain Eukaryota; kingdom Viridiplantae; phylum Streptophyta; class Magnoliopsida; order Malpighiales; family Salicaceae; genus Salix; species Salix viminalis. The sequence continues at coordinate 228,427 of CM055434.1, forward strand.
ACCAGGGACCGCAAAGCATAGAGCTTCTCCTTCATCCTGCCCCTCCTCCTCCGCTCCGAAATCAATGTCCTTGATCGGTCCGTCTTCGTTTTCTTCGTCGTTGCCGTCGTCGTCGTGGTGGTTCCGGAAGAGTCATCCTCGTCAGTATCTTCTTCAGCCCCCAATCCCATGTCCCCGTCAAAACTTGGCAGTGCAACGGGGAAGCAATTGGGATCCTGTTCCACTGCACTAGAAGCGTGTGGAGGGACATAGCTGACAAGATCACAGTCAAATTTATCTCCCGTGGCCGGACCAAATGGGTCATCTGCCAGAAAGCCATTGATGAGATCACAATCGAAACCAGTGATCTCATTCTCTCCGCGGATTAGATCAATGTACTGATCAAAGTTGGCTTCGTCAATGAAATCATGCAGCTCAAACTGATAGGTATTAGTCTGTACTGGCTTTCCAGTTGGATCATCCATCCTATCCATTCAGAATAAGATAGGCCCTAGCTCCTGAACCCGATGATCTTTCTCATATATAGAAGGTAAACACGATTAAAAATGAGAAGGTGTGAATGGAATCTCGATGGAGAATTAATCCCTGACGTTGGAAGTGTTTTTAGTTTATGTTTGGGAGGTTTGGGAAACAATAAAATTAAAAACTATGGCCATTAGTGACTTGTTAGTGCTTCCGCGAATTACAATATGATTACAGCTTGCATGTCATCTTAAGTAGATCCTTTGAAAGGGAATAAATTAGTGTGCAGTACAGTTCCTTCTGAATTGAAAATAAAATATATATTTATTTATTTTTGTAATAACTTACTTTTTAGAGAAAATAATCTGAAAAACAAAAGTTATTATATTGCGAGACGGGTACAAACGCACGCGTATATATATATATATAAATAAACAAAGAGAAAGTCAATATTATTACAGCATTGAGTTTATGTGCTCTCTCTCACTCCTGGTCGATGTGAGATTTAGGAATCACAAACTCCCATCCACGAAATCAGTACTAGCCAAACTTTCCTTTGACTTTTGATGCTGACGTACGGCAATGGAGGCATGGACCATCTAACAGGTTGACAATAAATAATATTGTTTCCTTAATTAGATGGATCTCACAGCCAGTTAGCTAACAAGATGCAGCTTTAAAATGCTAGCTTGTCAGCAAACTTGAAAGCTCAATTATCCATGCATGCTATTGCTAGCTACACAAGGAATTCCCAGCAAAAGAATCAGCCTCCAGCTACTGTAATGTATATATATATATATATATATATAATCATGGTTTATATTCTTATTTAGATGAATGTGTATCACACAATTTAAGCTCGCTCGGCAGTGGATTCGACAACATCAGCACGTTCCCATGTCCACCAAATAAACTCTCAGCTCGTTCAAAAACATTAAAGAAGCTGTGAATGCCGCATCAGCCTCATACCTGCACGAGTTCAGCTCGAGCTGTAAAGAATTGTTTCAATGTCTTTCGTTCATGCCTTTCCTACGTACATCCCTCTATTATTTCTTTTGCATTTAACACCTCTCTCTACTCTTCTTTTTTTTTAATTTTAATATCCCCCCTGGAAATTTACTTTGATAGTTTGTTTTTCTTAACTATAATCTTTCTAATCATTATATTTTATAATAAATAAATAAATAGTGACCACCCGTAGGAGAAATAATAATCTACATAAATAACATTATTTGCATAGATATGTGCGTGTGTGTGGACCGATTCTATGGAGTGCAAACTTTAAAAAAAAAAAAAACAAGAGTTTTATTTTTCAAATGAGTACTATTCCTATATAGCATATTCATTAATCCATTTAAGTTGTTTGACACTTTGAGATTGAAGGATTTAATTTGAGATCCATTTTTTTTCGGAAAAATATAAAATAATTCAGTGTGTGTCAACTAATTAAGTCTTACTTCCACAGTCAGATCGAGATGCTAAAAATGTTTGGTTATTTTATCTTACAGTCAGATGCTTTTTCCACAGAGTTGGTGTTGATCTTGCTGTAATGGGCTTGAGCCCAATAGTGAGAAGCTGGGCTCTGTAATTCGTTGGGCATCTGCCCAGAGCCTCAGGCTTGTTTAACATGAAATGAAGTTACTTGCACGAAATTTCCTGGAGTTGACTCTCTGTATTTCAAAACAAATAGTGAATTCATCTATTTTGGATAGCTGTAATAAATTTCAGATTAATTATTGATATTTTAAATTTCAGCCTATCCTGTAGATCCAATATCGGTATATACTGTTAATTCTCATGAATTAAAAATAATAATTATTTATATATTTTTGAAATATATACCAAATTCTTAGAAATTTAATAATCTCTTTATTAAAATCTCAATACGTAAACAAAACTCCTAAAAACGCAAACTTATTTTCAATTAAATCATAAATCTATTTTTGGAGGAATTTGACGGTTTGAAACACACAAAAATACATTAAAGGAATTGTTTTATTTTATTTATTTAATTTTCACTATTATTATTCTTTTTTTCTATAGTCAATGTTTGGAAAAACCATTTTTCTTAAATTATAAAAATTATCTAAATAAACTTAAAGGGGTGAACACTACTTTAAAACCCTAAAAGCTTAACACAAAAAAAAATGAACCAAATTAACAAACAGACCTGTTACATTGAGTTAACTCAATCACTTGATCTGACTGGTTGACTCAATCAAGTTGATGCTACGGAGTTGACTAAATTGGGATTGACACTACTAAGTTGAAATTTTAAAAATACATAATATATTTATTTATTTTTTTATGCATGTCAAGTTTAAATTCTTAATCGATGTTGATTTTTTTTTAAAAAAAACAGAATACTATAGTTCATTCTAGTTTTATTGAGAGAAAAAATATAATTGAGAAGTTATAAGGTTTTAAATCAACCAACACTCTATCTCCTATTTATGTTATCAATAAAATATATAATATGTATTTAAAATCAAAGTCTATGATATAAGCTTTCAGTGTACTATAACATGTTTTTCACTAAATCATTTAAATCATAACATCTTTTAGATTGTTTTTGTCTTTGATTTATTGGAGAGATAACAAACAGTGTTGATTTTTAAAATTAATACTACTATATCATTTTATTTTTTAATTTAATTAAAAAAGGATTTAATAGAAAATTAATAAGATATAAAATAGTCCAAAAACAAGTAAATATACATCTTGAATCAAAACTTATAATGTGATCTTTTAATTGGTTTAAATAAAATTTATTTATGATAAACTTAAATTTTCATTTTTTTTCAACTTGGTATCAATATTTAAAAAGTTCCTTCTTTCATTTGCATCTGTGTTAATAGGGTCCTAAATTATTCGTTGTTGTTTTTTAATATATATTAAAATTTTATTTATTAAAATCTAATCATATTAACCAAGTTGTCAATTTCGTTTCGCTTGGTGCTTTGTTTTTTCAATTGGAATGAAATATTTTGGTTTCGGCGCGCTGTTTTGAGGTTGTATTATTTATGTATATATATAATTAAATATACTAATTCAAAAAAAATAATTCAAATCTAAAAATAAAATTATTTAGAATTGTATAATTTAATCTAAAAAAACACAATAAAATGATTTTTATGAACAAAATTATAAACATGTATAATATTACGAGAATTTCATCATCAATTTTGCAAGATCATTATATTCTCTAATTGCTTTGAAATTTTTACATAATATATATAAATATATCAAGAGACTTCTCATAAAATTTTATCTCAATCTAATGGTAAGAGATATAATTGATATTGTAAAATTATTTATTATTTATAAAAAAAAATACGATTTGGCTGAAATGGAATGGACATAACAAAATCAAAATATTTCGGCCGAAATTAGAACAAAATTTTTATAATGGACCAAAATTTTAAACAAGATAAAAACTATACTATTTTATTTTTTTAATTGATACAAAATATTTGAATCAAAACGAAACAAAATTAACAACAATATATTAACATATAAAAAATTCATGTTTCGTAACCATAAAAAATATTTCGAGACAACATCAATGATGGCATGGCTTGAGATAGATAAGACTAATGGGGTCCGTGCCTCATCAGCAAAGAGTCAGATCCTATCCAATTGGATGGGTACGTGGGTGTACGTATCCGGTTCTGTTTTATTTATAAAACGAGGGGCGGCAGAGGCGGCGGCGCCACCACAACAGCTGTTTTGTCCAAATCCAGTGTCACTTTGCACTTTTGGAGATACCATCAACAGTTTGACCTGACCATTGTCCACGCGTTTCATATCAGTGTGACAATCACTTCCCATTCTGGCTAAGTATAATGTCATTTTGATTTTATTTTCTTTTTTAAATATTATAATTTGTTTTAGATTGTATTATTTATTATGGTAATATAAAAAAAAAAAATTAAGTGTTTTTTTAGATACATGCACCCGCAATGAAGCGCGTAACGCTCAAAAACTTTGTCATCTCCAAAACACCATTTACAGTTAAAAAGCAGTTAAAATCCCAAGCCCCTGGTTGTCCAATCCAATCTTTCCCGCCACCGACCTCACAAAGCATAAAAAAAGGCAAACGAGTCATCGAATTTATGCTCACAGCCCATGCTTACTACTGAGTGATTGGACTCAAACTCGCTCACAGCTGTATAGAGTCAGACAGTCTTGAGAAATAAAAACCTCCCAAATCCAACATCCATACGTTTAACTATAACAGCGCATTCGTGTTTGGTGCGGACGTTGTTTACTTGGAAACAAACTACTCGGTTTCTATTTTAGGTAGTTTTTTTCTTGCAGGTTAATTTACTCTGCCTGCCTTGCGTGTCTCTGACTCAGCCCTTTCAATACTAGTTAGATTTGATTTTTGTGTGGACACAGAGAGAGAGAGAAGAGAGGGTTATAGAGGGATAAATAGTGGGGTTTCTCTTAATCTCTCTAAAAGCTTGATTAGCTTTGTGTTTCTCTGAAACTTCTTTTCTGGGTTTGTGTTTTGCTCTTTATTTCATTGATTTCTGTTCTTTTAGATGAAACAGTTGTTGATTGAGTTTGCTGTGTGTTTATGGATTCAGGTGTCGAGGAGCTTCTAGAATTGTAGAGAATGGAGAGTGCATTCGTGGCACAATCAGATTTTCTTCAATATGGAGATGCAGAAGCATCAAAGATGCAGATTGGTTATGGGAATTATGGGTATGTCTTATTTTCTGATGTCAAATTCATTTTACATTTTGGTCCCTTGCCCTTTTTTTGTAGACTGATTCGAGATTTTTCTTTGTTAATTTTCCTTGCTCCAATTAGATGCTCACATTATAGGAGGAGATGCAAGATTAGAGCACCCTGTTGCAATGAAATCTTTGATTGCAGGCATTGTCATAACGATGTTAAGGTATATGTGTACAAAAAGCTATGATCTTTCTTCTTTACTCCCTTCTCCTCTTGTTCTTTGACGGATAATTCATGTTCTTAGTAGATGGTTTGTTAATCGTTAACCCTTTTTCTGTATGAACAGAATGGTTTGGAAACCAACCCACTTGATCGACATGATGTTCCACGCCATGAGGTCACGAAGGTATTCTTTTATTTCTTTCTGCAATAGACTTTTGCCAATCATCTCTCGTAATTATTTTGTGTTCCTGAATCGAGATTGTTAGGAGGTACTCATTCTGATTGAGTTGGAATGCACTTGATTCGTTTCATCTATATACTCCATGCCATTCCGCTGCTTGGTAGTCATTTTGTAGTCATGTTAATTTATTGCAATAGAGGAGCCTTGTTTGATTGATGGCTAAAAGGAAGAAAAACGATTCTATGGGAGCATGTGGTTGAATGTTCCACTTTTGTGCCTTTTTTTCTCAAAAGGTACGAAGGCAATTGGTAGTCTCAACAATTTTACATATTTTTTTGAGACAGAGACAGAAATATATGGACAAAAGTTAGTGGGTAAAGCTTGGACTATTTTCGAAGACTCGCAAGAATGAATACAAAACAGGAAGATGTCCTGCTAGGAACAAACTCTGTGCACTTCTTGAAAAATCAATGATTTGGGATAAAGTTTTTTTTTTTATGATAAAAGAGGTCTCTTTCGATTTCCACATCACATATAACCAATGAGATAATTGCGTGTTTTTTCTAGGATAAGGTTAGGCTGAGGGCCTTAGGCCATAATCTCAAAGCTTGGCCTAGATTTCCTTTCGATCTAGGTGGATGTTAGCCCAGTCAATACTCAGGTGACCTAGCAGGTCAGCCAACAACAATTCCAAGGATTTATTTATATAAAAAAAATTATGTTATTTTGAAGTTTAACCGGCCAAGGTACAACTTAAGCCTTGAGCCGGGTCAGATAACTATGGCATAGTGTATCTTTAATGTCATTTTTAAACAGGGTTTATTGTGTTGGATTTCTTGGTTTTCTCTAATTGTATCCTGTTAAACTTTTCTTTCAGGTTATCTGTTCCCTCTGTGACACCGAACAAGATGTAAGTGTCTGCAACATGAAATTAGATTAGTGCAAGTCAAAGGATTTTGGACAATTAAGATAGAAGTTTGTGAATTCTTAATATTCCTGTGTTGCATTGAACAGGTTCAGCAAAATTGCATAAACTGCGGAGTTTGCATGGGGAAATACTACTGTTCTAAGTGCAAGTTCTTCGATGATGATGTGATTTTCCATACCTCTCATTGGTGATCTTTTTTACTTGCATTTTGCTAATATAAACAGTTTTTGTAGTAATGCGAAATGATTTTTTTGTTCAGGTTTCAAAAAATCAATACCATTGTGATGAATGTGGAATATGCAGGTAATACATCTAATTCCTGTCTCACTATTTTCTTCTTCAGTTCATTTCTAGTTCTTTGATCGGCTACACCATATGAGTAGTGACAAATTCATAGCCAATCTGGAGTTCTGAACCTTCTTGTGCACACTACTCTCACATTGTATTTTCATATCAAGTTACTCATTCTATTTCGAGGTCTACAAGCACTTTCATGGCCAAAATAGCTTTCTTCTGAATACTATACGAATTACAAGTTTAAGCTCATTGATTTTTGTTGTCATTGCCTTTTACAGAACTGGAGGAAAGGAAAATTTCTTTCATTGCAACAAATGCGGTGAGTGCGAAGATAACAAGCCAATAACCTTGATTGGAATTGAAAACTGCAATCAATCCCCTCTTCTTCTTTTGAATCAATCAAACTGATATTTCAAGATAATTTTGTTCACCAGGCTGCTGTTATTCAATGTTAATGAAGGATGCACACCGTTGCATCGAAAGGGCTATGCACCATAATTGCCCTGTTTGTTTCGAGGTAAACAAAGCATTCATACAATGTAACTGACACCATGTATCGAAGATTTTGAAAAGTATTCTGGATACCTAGAGAGGGTTTTTTTTTCATACAGTTTCTATTTGACACTATGAGAGATATCACTGTGTTGCCTTGTGGACACACAATACATTTGGAATGCTTGAGAGAGATGGAACAGCACTGCCGGTAAGCACTATGCATCTTGCTCAAATTCATTCGTGCTTGCAGCATTTTCTTTTTACTTTTATTTTGCTCTATCCTCCTCAATTAGTTTCAGATTAAAAAATGTTATCACATCTTTTCTTTTTTCTAGAAACATGACATCCTTGAAATTTCTCATTGCAGCATTTCTGTTATATGACTTGATTTTGGAAAATGTCAACTTATGGGTTGGTTCATGTATAACTTGATTTTGCAGGTATTCATGCCCAGTTTGTTCCAAGTCCATATGTGATATGACAGGATTATGGAAAAAGCTTGATGAAGAGGTAGTCAAAATCCTTGTCAGCATTCCTGTTTGATTTTCCCATGTCGTCCCTGTTTATGTATCTCAACTGTCGTTTTAAACTTGAATGCAGATTTCAGCAACTCCGATGCCTGAAACTTACCAGAATAAAATGGTGAGAATCTAAAGTTGACACAGAGTGCCCTGATCATTTACTAGCCATTATCCATAGAAATTTCTGATTGGTTTTTGCTTACAACCAGGCGTGGATTCTCTGCAATGATTGCGGAGCGAATTCCCGTGTCCAATTCCACATTGTAGCAAATAAATGCTTGAGCTGCAACTCATACAATACCAGACAGACACGAGGAGGCCCTGCTGCATCATGCCCATCGAGGATGACTGAAATAATCAGCTAATCAATCACCTATTTCATCAGAATTAGGCAATAAGATTAAACGAGGTTGCCATTATTTTGCATGGTTAACATGCCAGCAGGGAAGGAAAGCTATTCCTGCTTAACATTGTTAATCCATCCACATTGTATCAGTTAAAAGATCTTTCTCGAGACAATTCCTCACAGGAAATGGCAATTTTTTGTTATGTCATAGAGGTTTATCTGGATTTTCTTGGAAACAAATGGGTTTGGTGATCAATCACTATTCATTTTACTCTTCCATGTTACCACTGTTTCTTCATTGAGCCCAGGAGGTTAAAAGTTCAAACCAGCACAGCTCAGTTATGGCTCCTCGCCCCAAATCAAGAAAACAAAATGGAGATTGAATTTTTTTTATTTAATTCTCGCTTTTATTCAGATCTATTTCTATAATAACGTCAGATTATCATACAATCCCTTTAGTTTTTGAAAGTATTTACATTTTCTGTTGATTGTGGTAGCTAGGATGGATGATATGTCCTTGTATTTGATCCCATAGAAATGAACAGGGTTAATCTAATAATTTCTCATTTGTTAATTTTAAAAATATATATATGAAAAAATAGATATAATTAAATCTCTCCTTTTAATTATTTTTTTCCAAAAACTTTCTCTAATATTTCTCATAAATTCATTTTACAATTATCCAATTTCATGTAGGGACATGCAACTTCATTGATGAATATTATTTCGTTTGGAACCATTGCGATTGGACCGCAGTGTTACTTGAAACTTTTTTTTTATCATCTAATTTTATTTTTATCTTTCTCAATTTCAGCGTCATGCAATATATTAATAATATTTTATTTATTAAGACTTACTTTTCTTTGCATGCTCTTAGTGAAGTGTAAGAGAAAATTCAAACGTTCAATTAAGATCAATTTTATAAAATTAAATTTAAAGTTAAAATTAAGAAAAAACACTGAGGTTATAATAAATCCTGAACTAAAGGTATAAAAAAGACACCAAAATAAAATCTTCTCATCCTATTTTATATTAAATACATGAATAAGGAAATAGCATTGTTTTTTCCCCTTCTTGATTCAAATAAATGACTTTTTATTTTAATTTTTATTCAAAATAGTACAATTAATACAGAAATATATGAGTTTGCATGAATAAAAACAGGAAGAATTGCCTCACGAAACATGTGTATTTGTTCTTTACATCATATAATATAACTAGTTTTTTATTGCTTACAAATATTTATTTTTAATACCACCCGAAGGCCACGGCAGTGCATTGTGTGGTTAGAGGACACAAAATCCACCCACACAGAAGCTGCCACGTTGATTTTTGTCTTCAAACCAAGCCTGCAGAGCACATAGACTTAATTTGAGACGAATGGGACAAGTCAGGGAGCAGTCCACGCCTCCTAAATAATTCAATGCTTATTAAGCTCTGCGCATCGTGGCACGCAAGTCGAGAATGAATTGTTATTATTTTCAAATTGGAGTCCTGAAATCGGATGCGACAGCTACAGTGCTTTGACAATGGAGCAGTAGCTTCCCTGTCTTCTCTCTCTCTCTCTCGTCGAGTCAACTTGATTTGGTTGGTTCAGACTGGACAATACCTGAGAGGGAGGGATTGACTGACTAATTTATCATGCTTCCAGAAAGCCCTCCTCAAGTCAAACTCAATTTGCCCTTTTTAGTTTTTCCAATAATAATAATAAAAATAAATAAAGCCTTGAGACCAAGCAGCCCTGCCAGTGTTTTCACGGTGCCCGAGGCTTCTTTCCAGGCTGAAACCCCATTCAACCGAGCATATAAAAAGCCGGACCTCTTTCACCATTCCAGAGGAAAAAGCTATTCCCTAACACGTGAATATAAAACTTTTCCTGTTGTTTTCCGCTAGATTGGCCACAATTTGTCGGTACAAAGAGTTTTCTTCTACAAAATAGAAAGAACACACGAGGCACTGGCAATAACATACACCCCCAGTAACCCGACAAGTTACAGGTGGTTTTAAATTACCAAGAGAAGGTTTTGGTATCAAGTCAACCGCCTTTTTTCTCTCAAGTAGTCAACCGAGAAATTATAACCCTTTAGCCTATTTTAGAGAGAGCTTGATATTGACCATAGGAATTCAGTGAGAATGGTAACGTTACCTCATAATGCCTACGATACCTTTTCTCGTTGATAAATATATAATACTGAGAAGGGATGATTCTGTGACTGCAGTTTTGAAGGGAAGAAGCTCTTCAGTAACGCGTGAATATAAAACTTTTCCTGTTCAGTTTAAAAGCTGGCACACAGTAGACAATGCCTGAACTTGCTGCACCCTTGCAAAAGGGTTTTTTCCTGTTTTTCTCTACCTTCAAAACTTTTTACATTTACAGGATCATTACATGGACCCGCACATAAATCCACCATCGTTTGAAATTTAAAGAAAGTTTGAAAACTAGTTTTACACAATCAGCACACCTTTTCAAATGGAACCAATTGTTTGTACCATTGGTCTCAGCCTGCCTTCAAATTGTGCCCTAAGAACTGCAAACAGAAGGGTCACAAGGTGCTTTGGGAGTGGATTATAACCCGAGCTCCAGAAGCAAGCCTGCTGGGAGGAGATGAGGATACTGTCAAAATCTGATAACACAAGATTAAACTTTAGCAGCTACTTTTAGAATAGATCGGAGTCGACACTTAACTTTCTTCGATTTTGATTAACCCTCTCCTCCTCTCTGAAAGAATTGAGCTTCTTTGATTGAATTTTACCTGAACCAGGCTCTGTGACTCTTTTACTGCCACCATTTGACGAGCTATCATGCATTACTTGAGAGCCATCAGCCCCGTTAGAAGAGTTTCTGGGTTTATCAGAAACAGGTGATTGCAAGTATTCACTTTGCGGTTGCTTGCATAGTGAGGCTTTTATTGATCGTGGAATGCATTTTGTGCGTCCAGAGGTTGACTCGTCATTGTCTTCAACTGAATCTGGTTGTTTAAACGTCCTGCAATTTAATTTGCGTTTTTAATTAAGGTGGGCAAAGAAATAAGGAAGAAAGTAGAACTATTTCCTGTGTAAAAATTAAGTTCAGTACTCTTATAAAAAGAAGTCAATAAATAAAACTCATGAAGCGAGTCCATAAATCCATGACCCCCACCTGAACTATCATTATTACAGTTAAGGCATGTTGGTGGGTGGGGGGAGGACAAAGCCACCTCAATTCCTTCTTTTATTTTTCAATCAAACAAAAGAAAATGTTGTGTCTCTATGAAAGGAAAGAACCAAAGTTGAAACAGGTGATTATAAACAGATTCATTTCACATCAGGATATTTCTATGCTCCACAGCAACTTGGTACAAGATCGTCATACAGCAGGATCAACTACCATGACAATAACCTAACAGCATTACAATTTTACATCATACAAATAATAACCGGTAACATAATGACCTCATATGACCCTTTGTTGTGCAGAACAGCTATAACCTAGAAAATTCTTCGAGCAAGAAAGCTTTGCGCTTTTGAATATCAGCACACTAGGATGGCTTTAAACACAGTGGGACAGTGAATGTGACCTAATTATTAACACCTAAAGTGCAGGGCAAGTAGTAAGTTTATAGAAAGTGGTGCAGCAGTTTTCCAAGTCTACATTTAAGAAAAGATTTTAGCTCTACCAAGTAATCACCATCATGCAACATCCAACATTATAGGATCCCTCCAATCCACATTAAACTGAAAAATCAAAAGTAAGCAAATCCAATGACTGACATTGTGAGTTCTATTTATCAAGCCTAAGAGCCAAGCTGGACACTCAAGCTTGGTTCATTCATGTTGCCTCAAGAATAGCTAGTTGACAACCTTAACCAGCTGTGTTCATTAGCCTAATAGACCTTTCAAATAATCAGTCAAGAGAAGAGTCAACTTAGGCTGTCCCCAGAACATTTCTGATGTGTGTCAATCTTTCTGAACACCTATCTTGTAAAATTCTCAACCATCCACAAACTGGTTAACATGCCTATTGTTGAAGCTAATAAGATCCAATTAAATTCATCATTCAACAAGCCAACCCATAGTTTGTGCAAACTCCTATTGCAAAATATGTAAGAATGTCGAGTATTAGCTTCTTAGGTGCCACAACAACCAACCAGCAGCAAGAGAATTTAAATGATATGCAGAGAATTTAAAACCAAGGAGTTGAAAAAAGGTTGACCTGTCTGCATTGAAGGAAGAAGAACGCTTCAGACTAGGATGTCCATCTCCTTCCTTAAGCATTTTTGTCTCAATCAAGCTCCCACTGAAATACTCCTTTTCTTCCAATCTGAGGCCCATCATCCTCGGATTCTCTGACAAGCAATCAAGCTCTCCTAACATCATAGAAGTAGAGAACAATGGAGACGGGAAATTTTGAATGAGTAAACCTCGGCCTGTAGGTTGGAACTAGTCCAAAACTGTTATCTTTCACTGAAATTGACCCGCAGGATATCAATTGCATCAGCATACTAGAGGCCTTGAGCCTTGCATTGTTCGGCATTCGAATATCTTCCTCTTCAAGGATTCTAAAACTGTTGATTTTATTAACATCAGCTCTAATAAGAGACTCCAAAGTTTCAGTCTTCCCACCAGATGATGATGCACTAGAGGAAGATGGATGAGGGGAAACTGGATTCTCACATATCTCAGAATTTTCTTTCACCTCTGGAAACCGATTTTGATCATTCTCATTGCATTCCTGTTCCAGAGAACCATCATCAGTCGAGACACCCCTTGAACAGGTTTCTCGGGATTTAGGTTTGATTACATTTTCCTCAGTCTGTGTTGAAGCATTTGTGAATCCATCACTCTTGTAAATCTTGTATTCTGTCAAGCTAAGAGAGCCGTTCCATGAAGATTTCTTTCCAACTGTGGACTCAGGAGACACGCCAGAGGAGCCAGGACGTTGCTGTGGAGGGGATACTTCATCTTCCTGAGAATGCTTTGTTTCCTTTCCATTCAAACTCGCAGACGATGAGGAATCATCTTGACTTCTAGAAGATGCGGGTTCTGGCAATAGTTTCAGATTTTGCATTTTTATGGTTCCAACAGGTGCGAAACGATCTGTGGAGATTAATTCAAGCTCTCAGCCAACTTTAACATATCCTTAATGTTACTATAAAACAACAACTAACCCGTCACTTAAATTGATTTAAGTAACCCACCTGAATTAGATTCTTCAAAGAGTTCAGAACCTTTGAGAACATATTCACTTCCATGAGCAGGAAGAATTAAATCATCCTCACAAAGGTCATGCCATACAAATCCGTTCTTATAGCTTCTGCAGTCAATAACAGAAACAAAACAAACAAAAAAATAAGCACAAGGAAATGTATGGTAAACCCAGCTAAAAACTAACCAAAACGATTACTCTACTAAATTTAGAGAACAGGAAGAACTAGGAGCAACCCACAATTTTTTTCAACGAAAGAAGTTAAAATTTCAATTTTGCCATGATTTTCACATCAAACAGTCCATAAAACTAAAAACAGAAGAAAGACAGTGACTTTGACCTCTTAGAAGACCAAGAATACAGAGAAGCCATCCCTCTGCCTCTCAATACATTAAGCCTCTCGATCACATCTGCAACATCACATCCATTACGTTCACTCTCAAAAACAAAAACAAAACAAACCCAGTTCAAAAACCTCACTAAAAATACCTCTAAGGTAGAGACCATCAGGTGAAGCAAGAGGGACTTCAATGAAATGAGGGTGCTCAAGCTGACGATTTCTACAGAGATAATAAACAACAGGGACTTTACGGTTTCTGTTGTTGATACTTTGGTGACTTCTCTGTCCACACTTTTGCTCTCTCTGGACTTACTTGCCTGTTGTACTTCTTCATTGTCACCGTCTCCATTATCACATCAAAACCCTAGTCAAAAATTCTGAAGCTCGGCAATCCTGAGAGTGTCTGGTAGCAGTCAAAGAGATCCAGAATCTTTATGGTGTTTAACGGTGATGGTGACTCTACAAAGAGAAATTAGAGGGAAGGAAATGTCGTTTTAGCTTCTTATTTACTCTCTCCTTTTTTGCTGGTTCGATAGAGGCTGAGAAAGAGAAAAAGCGAGTGCGCGCGCGTGTGTTTGAGAGAGAGCTGAGAGCTGAGAGCTGAGGGCTGAGAGCTGAGAGCTGAGACCAAGAATGGTTTTTTTTTTTTATGGTTGCCTTTTCTATGCTTTACACAGTCTGTCTTCTCGGTTTCTTTTACCCCCTCGTGGAGGCAGAATCAAATTTAAAGGGGGGATTAATTATAACTTGGTCACTCTAATCTGATAAAAATAATTAAATAGTCCTCGTGACTTCATTAATTGCAATATTTAGCTCCCATGTTCTTAACAACTCCTGTTATTTTTTCAACGGCTAGTGATAAAATTCTAGATTTCCTATCTATAAACACTCAGATTTTGTGCTTGTTAGTGCTGTAATGTTTTCGTGAACACGCTAATTAATTAAGATCCAAACTGAATATTCAAATTATATATAAGAAAAAAATTGGTTTCACATGAATTTCGATGACGACCTTCCATAATTTTTAAGCACGGAAGAATGACGATGTAAGCATCAATTGAGTGTTCTTCAGGGACTTGGCTGTGTAGAGTTAGTTAATGTTGTGGTGAGAAAATTAATTATGGATTTGCTTTAGTGATTCATTCACGTGACAAGAAAAAGAAGATTATTCTTAGGAGCACGTGACCACCTGTGACCCATTTATATCATCCAGTCATTCAAACAATAAAACTCCATTACCTCATTACAGATCCAAAATATCATCAACAAGACCCATAGTAGATGTTTGTCTGTTTTTTTTTCCTTAAAAAAAATGGACATGTAATTGTATCGGTTATAAACTATTTTTTTTATTAAAATGATGTCCAGATCAACTTGCATGCATATCAATTAATTTCACAATCTCTAAAATTAATGACCATATAAGTTGTTTAATGGTCATCATCATATTAGTATCCATACGACTCGAACTTGAGATTACGGGAAGGAAACCTTGTAGTTCCAAAATTATATCATTTGGTCATTTACTAAATGGTTGGTTTTAAACTATTTTATTAAACTTGGGTAGTTGCAATCTTATTTTATTTTTTCTAAAATTTAAAATGATTTATTTTTTAAATATTAAATTAAGATGTGTTGTGTAGTGTTAGATGAATCAAATCAACTTTCAACTCTATTTTCTTAACCTTCGCCTTGATCTCATATTTAGGCCCTGTTTGTTTGCTGGAAAATGGTTTTTTTTTTTAAAGTGAATTCCGATGTTTGGCAGTGTTATGGAAAATGAACTGAAAAATAATTTATTAATAAATTAATTTTTTTTCAAGTTTATTAAAATAATGAGGAACAAATCTTACAAATTGAAAAGTTGAATGAGAATGAAATTGAAAAAAAAATAATTTCATAAATTATCTCAAATAAAATAAATAATAATCAAAATAATAGAGATCAAATCTAAAAAATTAAAAAAAAATGAAAGGTGAATAAATTAAAATAATAATAATTAACATTTCATTAATTATTTCAAATAAAATAAGTAACAATAAACAAAATGAGGACCAAATTTGATAGATAAAAACTTTCAATAAAAAATGATAAGAAAAAAGCAAATAGCAATTATAAAAATAAGGACCAAAATTAAATAAAAATTAAATTTTAAGAGATGGAATTGAAAAATAAATATTCAAAACAAATTATATATAGCAATCAAAAGTTTGAGGATCAAATTTGATATAATCAGCAAATAATGACATTTCTAAATTTTTCACAACTTTCGGATGATACCTGGAGGGGGAGAATTAGAAGGAGACAATACCAAGATAAATTAATTCACAGGAATCACTAGCGGTTGCTGGATTGACCTTTGCCTTCTCCTTTCACGCTTAGCAATAGAGGAGAACACTTTGCAAAGCTGAGGGAGGCTAGGTTTTCAGCCAGCAATGCATCGGCTAAGACTGAGCCAATGGGTCTTTTGAGGTTAGGTCTATGCTAGAGCACCCCGGGGAGGGAGAGGGGTTCTCAGCCCGAGGAGAGAGACGAGGGCCGTCACTCGAGGCATCTCTGAAACAGTAGTGATTTCCCTTTGGATTTCACCACAATTTAGTTGGTGAATAAAAATACTGTTAAGAAGATTAAGAATATGATATTGTTGACTTAAAAAAACAGAAAATAATTAAATAAAAATAGGATCTTGAATAATTGCTAAAATCAAGAATACAAAATTGAGATATTTAATAATTGACTTATAAAAAATGGCATCTTGATTAGTTGATATAAAAAAAACAAAAAAAAATGGAATATGACATATAATGTTGAATAATTTATATAAAAAAAATGATAATTGGAATCTTGAATAATTGATAGGGGGGGGTTGACAACTATATAAAAAGCTTGGTAACCAAACAAATGAAACTGTTTCCATTGACCTCAAACTCAACCGCAATTTTACTCAAATATTTCAATTTCAGTTATGAACTGCAGCTAACAGTGCTTTTCATAAAACTATTTTTTAAAAAACTTCAACTATAAAAGCAACCATAATACCAAACACACCCTTAATTAAACTACCTTCAATTTTGATAGTGTAAAATTAATAAAAAGAAAATCAAATATTCGAGACTCAATGAATAATACTACTAGATATTAGGGGCAAAATCATGATAGAATTCATCTATGGTTTATAATTTTTCACCAGAGCTGTTTTTTTCTAGTCATGTTTTGGCTATGATTGAAGTTATTTTTTATTCAGAAATATATTAAAATAATATTTTTTATTTTTAAAAAATAATATCAACAATAACGATATATAAATATCAAAAAATATAATTTAAAATAAAAAATTCTTATATTTTTTTAAAAATACCTTTTAGACTCAATGTCAAACACCCCTAAACCACCGCTAATGTTTTTAGCTGTTTAGTTAATTAATAATACTGTTGCTAAAATAATCTATTATCTTTATAATTGAAAAAAAATTGAGAGAGAAAATATCACTAAAAGACAATTTTTTATTATTTTATTTTTATTCACAACCTAAACACTTCATACATGCCGAACAAAACCAGGCGTGACAAAATACTAAGAAAGAAAAAAACGTCAAACCCCGACAACTCCCGCCATTTCCCCTCCCTCGACTAGCTTCCTCACTGCTCTTCCTCTCTCTAAATAAAACAGGAACGAACGCGTCCCCCGCCACCGTCCCACCCTCCTCCAATTGATGCTCAGGCTCCGCCCATGCGTCTCGATACGCAACATTTACTTCACGCGCCGCTCCAAGCTTCTCTCTCCTCTCATCCCCTCTCTCCCCTTCTTTAAATCCCCATCATTTCTAAGAACTCACACGCTCTCTCTAAACCCTATTTCATCAATGTCCTCCTCTCGCCCCTCAGCCTTCGACGCTCTCATGTCCAACGCCCGCGCCTCCGCCAAGAAGAAAACCCAACCCCAACCAAAATCCAACTCTCCCAAAAAACGCAAAACCCTAGACCATCCTCAAAACCCTGATAAAACCCTCAATTCCGTACAAAGTCCCCAAACTGATGAATCTAAAAAGCTAATTAACACTTCAGATTCATCGAATGAGCCTAAATCAGAACCAAATTCTAGGTCTGATAGCCTATTAAAGGTCAATCAATCGAAGAAACTGAGAGTTGAGGATAAAAACGCGGGGCTGAAGAGCAAGATTGTATTGTTAAAGAAGAAAGCCGGGGATTTTAAGCCGGAGATGGTGGCTAACTGGGAGAAAGGAGAGAGGGTTCCGTTTATATTTGTATCTTTGGCTTTTGATTTGATAGCGAACGAGTCAGGGAGGATTGTGATTACTGATATTGTTTGCAATGTGTTGAGGACTGTAATGGATACTACTCCGGAGGATTTGGTGGTTGTGGTTTATTTGTTAGCTAATAAGGTTGCCCCTGCGCACGAGGGAGTGGAACTTGGGATTGGGGAAGCTCTGATTATCAAGGCGCTGGCGGAGGCGTGTGGGAGGACGGAGAAGGAGGTTAAGAAGCAGTATAAGGTGATTGCTTTTTGTGGTTACATTGGTGGTTTTGGTGTTTAATTATAATGAAATAATAACTGAGAAT
This sequence comes from Salix viminalis, assembly GCA_029228465.1. Classification (NCBI taxonomy): domain Eukaryota; kingdom Viridiplantae; phylum Streptophyta; class Magnoliopsida; order Malpighiales; family Salicaceae; genus Salix; species Salix viminalis. Next base: position 246,667 of record CM055434.1, read on the forward strand.
GAGTTTTTCTGTTAATTAATTATATGATTGCATAATTTAAGTCTTTACTGTTCAGTTTTTCGCTAATGTGAAGATGATTTTAATTGCCCGTGTAAACATACTTCTTGAAACATGCACTTTAACTTCATGTTAAAAAAGAATAGGTTATGCTACAGAAAAGTTTGTTTGAGCTAATCAAATTGCAAAAAAGCGAAATGGGTCTGGGACGGTATCATAAAAAAAAGTTGCTATGAATGCTTTAGATATAGTTTTTATTTTAATTCTTCCATTGGACTTGCTGAAAAATGATTTTTTATCGAACTTGCTGAAAACAGAAAGGAAAAATCATGCCATACTGTTAAATTCGCTGCACACTTTGCTTTCTTGAATGCTAAATTTTAACATTTTGGATTTGCCATCTTGTTTATCAAGGAGACTTGATGTGCACAAGCAACAACTATTAATATACAGAACAAGTAGCATGATTATTTATCTGTCATATTCATGAAATCTACTCTAAGAAACTGCTTATGAGTTGCACATATAATAGAGGGCACTGGCTATTATCATCTGAGTTGTTTCAGTTGCACTTTCAATAACTCATTTTTGAATTTGTAACCTGGCTTTTTTTTCAAATTTTGGTCGGGATTGTTATTCAAGCTCATTTTTGCTTTATGCATGTTATTTTCAATTGTCAGGACTTGGGAGATTTGGGCCTTGTTGCAAAAGCAAGTCGGTCATCCCAATCTATGATGCGCAAGCCTGATCCATTAACAATTACTAAAGTTTTCAACACATTTCAACAGATTGCTAAGGTACTATCTACGGTTAAGTCTTACTTCTTGATACCTATGATTTTGGAACCTCTGCTCATTTGGGCATGGGTTAACTTTCTTTTTTGCAAGCAGGAGCAGGGGTTGCATTATTGATATTCTGATATATGAAATAAGCTTTGGCCTTAAATTGCCATACATTGCTGTAATTTTCATATCCCATCACTATAGTATATTACCAGTCCAAAATAAAGAAAAGAAAGAGCATTACGCTGGACATTTTGTTAGAACTTAGAATCAATCATGTTTGTGAGTTAGTTCATGGCTTATGATGTTCCTTGAAAGAAATAGTGCATTATAATTTATAGAGGAAAACAAATGTATTTTTTTCTTCTTTCAGTTTTGGCCTTTTATTGGATCCACTCTTTCCTCTATTATGCCATTAGGCAGCACAGTTTGTCCTTTCCCAAACAAGAAAAGAATACAAAGAAACATTATTTGGAGAATAATGTGCAGGAGAAGGATAGACCCACTTTCCTGTCAGAAGTAAGTTAAACAGTATAGCTTAATTTAACCAACTTACCTTATTTTCTGCAAAATATTATCAGGAATCTGGGAAGGATAGTCAAGACAAGAAAAAAAACCATATCAAGGCACTTCTTGTTGCAGCCACAGACTGCGAGCCTCAGTATCTAATTCGTCTGCTTCAGGTATGATTAGAACATGTTCTCAATCTTTTTTTTTATTTCCTTTAAATGTTCGTTTCTCTTGGTTTAACCTTTAAACCTTCCTTTGGAGTCATTTCACAGACAAAGTTGAGGATTGGATTGGCAGAACAGACTCTTTTGGCTGCCCTGGGACAAGCTGCTGTATATACTGAAGAACATTCTACTCCTCCTCCACACATTCAGTCTCCTTTAGAAGAGGTAAGTTGAGGACATGCAGCAAGATAAACTAAAGATAAACAAAATTTGGAATGATTTAACAAGGTCTGAAAACAAGTAACTTAATAACGCATGTCAATCACATTTTCTGTAAAAGAGTTAACTGCTGGATGCAGGAACATGGGTTTATATCTCCCAAGTAGATGAAACTGGTCATTCATGATGTGAGTTTGTGTTTTGAGGGTGTGGTACATTATAAAAGTTACAGTTTCTCATTATCTGTGATAGATGATAGAAGTATTTCCTTATCTGATAAATTGCAATTGCCATCATGAAGACTTGTTTCCAGCTGAATAGCCTTGTGACATAACTCTTTTGGTAGTTTCCATATAATTGATACTGATTACACTTATATGTTAATAATCATTACCTGGATTAAAATGAAGCAGTTTAGACTTTAGGAACATGTTTGGTGCTCGGCTTGAGCACTTCGTCTTAGGTATGCGGCATGTGCACGAGACCAAGTCTTGGAGGTATGGGATTCAAGTTTTGAAATAGCAAAAACTAGATGTGCTTCAGCTCTTTCTACATAATCCAATAATATAAAAAAGCAATATGAAGGTGTCGTTGCTATGCTATGCTAGGTAATGTGAAAGAATAGACTCCCAATTTTCTGAAATGAATTGTTATCCAAACATATTAGAGACAAGTTATCACATGGTTTCATGAAAACCTACATTTAAAATTCCAAAACTTGAAATATGCATGGAATAACATGCAATCATTATTTGATCAAGCAACACTGATATATTGTGAGGATATGATGACAAACTGGCATCTCCTTGTGGTTTTGGTATGCATATCAACTACAACATCATGTTTTTTTTGGAAATTTGACAGCATCTCTCTAAGGTTTGAAAAAGTCTAAACACTCTAGTGACATCTAATCAATACAGTGGTAAACTAATAGTCAATGTCAAAGGGAAAGAGTATATGTTGTCATCTCCTTTTTTCCTACATATAGTTATCAATTAAATTTTGAAGGATATAGGGAATTGGTCAACATGTCCTAGAGATTTGTGGTACAAAATAATCTCCTTATGAGTATCTTGCATGCATATTTCTAGTATATGTGTGCAATTATCTATGTTATATTCTAAACTTTTTGGTAGCATGCTAATGGTTGGGGCTTTTGAGTCAAGAAATTGGATTCATTTTTCAGCATTTTCCTTTTCCACATGAAGTTATTTGATAGTTGTAGTTATCCTACAATATTTTACCCTCCAAAAAGTGACGTTTTTTGTCACTTCCAAAAATAAGGTTGGAGACTACCACACAATGCTTCAACTTCAAATTCTAATGTCGATGCCGCATTGTTTCTTGGAATTTTCATTTTTTTCTTACATGTATTTCAATGAGATGGTTATTGAGGACCTTCTTTCTTTAGTTCTAAATTCTTAATCCTCTTTGTTTTTTTAAGAAGCTAGACAGAAGTATTTGGATTTTGTAGGGGCTGGTACCTTTATTTGCATATCTTGCTTCAAGTTTCCTTTCATGCACCTATTCCAACTGTGTGTTCCTTTGGTCAACTGTAGTTGGAGGGCAAGGTGTCACTAAAACTAAGATTCTGGTTTGGTTGATGGTTCCCTATAGGATAAACACTAACAATTTGGTACAAGCTTGTAGGCCCGTTTAGGGCATTGTCACCTTTATATGCACATTATGTTGGGGCATCTTTTCCTAGGATTTTCTGTTATTTAGGATGTGTGGATTAGGTGGTTTGTTTTTGGCGATGAACAGTGGATCTTCCATTTTGAGCTTGGAGTATTGGTTATTGACAATTTTAATGGAGTTTGGGATGCTAACATTGGAAGATTCTTCTTAACTTTGCTTTCTATTGTGTGATTTAGAATGTTTGGAAAAAAAATATAGCAAAGCTGTTTAAGATACAAATTTTGAGATACCTATTTGTCAAAGAAGGTCCTTGATAATGGATGTTGATAGTGAGAAAAGAGATTAAGAAATAGAGGGAAAAGAGGGAAAAGAGGAAGCTTTACAATTACAGAAAAAATATTCTTATTCAATGACTTGGTTTACACTTTTTCTACACCAGGTATTTATACCTTGAAACTAACCATTGCTCTGCTTATTATTGACTGTAACTAACTTCCCTAACTGTCTCTCACTACCTCTATCTGAATTATCTAAATATATCACATGTGTCAATTCTTACTCATCACATGTTAAAATGCCTGTGGATTGCTGGTGCAATGGCTCCTGCTTCTGAGATTGTAACTTCTTGATCACATAACACTATTATACAGTACAGGCTTTGATTTCTTGGAGGAGTTTATTTTGCTGATGTTCAGCGATTTGTGATCACTTGTTTTTTAAGATGTTGTCTTTTCAAGAGGATGCCTTATTCTTCTCTTTTGTAAATTTGTTTTGATCTTTCTTAATAAAATTTATTCTTGTTCTGTTGTCAGTTTATTTCTACTGGGATATTGTCTATAAGATGTAAAGGTTTCCATTAAGTAGTTATGACTTTTAAGAGGTATCTGGAATAATTGCCGGAATCCATTTTAGGATATGTAATCAATGGTTGAAACATGACAGTTTTTCTATCTCTTTTATTATATTTTAATTTAATTTTCCTTGACTTTGGGGCTATACAACTGTGTAACAGGCTGCAAAGATTGTTAAACAAGTGTACTCTGTGCTTCCTGTCTATGATAAAATAGTCCCTGCTCTTCTTAGTGATGGCGTATGGAATCTTCCTAAGACATGCAGCTTCACTCCTGGTGTTCCAGTAGGACCTATGCTGGCAAAACCAACCAAAGGGGTTTCTGAGATAGTAACTAAATTTCAGGATATGGAATTCACCTGTGAATACAAGTATGATGGAGAACGTGCCCAGGTGATATTAATTAGTCATGCTGCTCTGCTATTGTTGCTTTAAGCTGTCTTTGTTTTATGATATAATTTCAATTGCTTTATGCAGATACATTACTTGGAGAACGGTTCGGTTGAGATATATAGCCGAAATGCTGAGCGAAATACTGGAAAATTTCCTGATGTTGTTGCTGTGATTTCCCGGTGAGTTTCATTTAATATCAGGGATTCCTTTTCTTCTATCAGATGGGTTGTTGTTTGTTTGAAACTCCAAGGGACTTTTGATGTCGGAAAGATTGTATTCATTTAAATGAGTGAATTTTGCTGCATTGTACTCAAGTTAAGACAAGCAGTGGCTATTATATGAATGCTCAAATCAGCTTCTTCTCTCTCATTTACTGCAATGGCTACATATTGAGCTCTGCAATTTTGAAGCCTTCAGTATTCTTCTTGTTTTCCTCATTTTTAACAACCTCTAGTAAGTGTGTTGCAATTCCTATTCCTTTTTTCATGTCCTCTATAAGGTAGTCTGCTATAAATGATTATATGTTCTTCAAATTGTTGTTCAGGGTTGCGCTGATTCAGAATTCAAAATGCAATCTTACCTGGATAATTATATTGTATCTTTGTACACACACACAATGCCTATTCCTTTTTTCATGTCGCTCTATAGGGTAGTCTGCTATAAATGATTATATGCTCTTCAAATTGTCATTCAACTTGCACTGATTCAGAATTCTAAATGCAAATCTTACATGGATAATTATGTTGTATCTTTCAAACACACACACGATGCACACTCCTTTTTTCCATGTCCTCTGTAAGGTAGTCTGCTATAAATGATTATATGTTCTTCAAATTGTTGTTCAGGGTTTGACTTGCGCTTATTCAGAATTTTAAATGCAATCTTACCTGGATAATTATATTGTATCTCTTTACACACATCCACCCACAAGATTCTTCATGCTTACATCTGGTTTATTATGACCTAAATTTCATCAGGAGATTTATTCTCTTTGTCTGGAAATATACTCACTGATGACTGTAGTTAGTGGTTTTCTAACTAATTGTTTGTAATTGGCAGTTGCTAATGCTTACTTTCCTTGTGCAGATTAAAGAGGCCCTCTGCAAGCTCATTTATTCTGGATTGTGAACTAGTTGCTTATGATAGAGAGAAAAAGAAAATTCTCCCCTTTCAGGTAGTTTATGATCAATTGAAGTATTTTGCTATTTGTATAAAACACTACCACTTTCAAGTAATACAATATATATTTGTTCATGTTTATAGTTCCTTGAAAGACCTTTGTGAATTCAAACATGATAATTTCTTAAATATTGTTATTTCAATTCTTTGAATGTTCTGATATTGTAAATCCTGTATAGCAAATGGAATAAACAATGAAAATGAATCTCCTTTCTTTTGCTTCAATAATATAACTGGATTTGTAATATACAATATACATTTATTCATGTCAAAAATAGCTGTTGGGCAATAAGAATAGTGATAGGACTAATATCAAAGTAGGGCAGAGTAGGTCACTATGCCCATTACTACTTCAAGTGAAAAGCAAATCCTTAAGCTGGCTGACTTGTTTGTTTGGTTGTACTTTTTTCTCTGAATGTTGCATAAGATATATCATAATAGCCACCAAGTATTGGGATTCTTGCTCTTTTGATTAGATGGATAAAGCTTTAATTGGTGTGTATTTGTGCAGATCCTCAGTACCCGGGCCCGCAAAAATGTGGTGATGAATGATATCAAAGTTAATGTTTGCATATATGCCTTTGATATGTTGTATCTTAATGACCAACCACTGATTCAAGAAGAACTGAAAGTTCGTAGAGAGGTACAAGGTTTTCATTATTGCTCATTTAGTTCCTGTATATGTTGCAATCTTTCTAGTATTTGGTAATAAAATTTGTCAGAGGCTAGGGTTTCTTTCTAAATTGAGAATTTTTAATCGTATCCTTTCACATAGAACTACATCAAATATTCTGTGCTGAAATACATGGTAAGGTAGGATTGCAAAGTTCATTTATTGTGTATTTTTGTCATACTTGTTGACATTTAAGATTGCTATATATTTTCAAATTGTCAATCCTTTTAAATTGCCTGTATTAACTCTAAATATTTTCTGTATTGCTTCTGGTGGTGCAATACTTGGAGCTCCCCTCCCTCGCTGTTTCTCTCAAATAATGATATTTAGTTGTCGAGTAGTGGTAACCCTTACTATGTCATCAGGGTGACAATGTGAAGGTATTGTGCATTTTCTAACTGAGATCAATGAACAAAGAGCCTTTCAAAAGCCTGTAGGGCTGGCCCAATTCACAACAAAATTGTTTTTGTAATTTGTCATAAATATTGCTGTTTTATTTCTGCTAGGGCTATTCTAAGAATACTGATTACCTCAAAGGAAAGAACCATTCTCTTTTAATGCTATTTGATTAGGAATGAAACATAGATAGATTGGGGCAATTTTTTAGGATTTAAAGCCCACTCCATTAAAAGTAATTTGGAATCAAATAACAAATAATACAGGAGGTTGTGAGGAATGAGTTGGTGATTTTCTTTGCTCCATTTCTAATTTTGTGAAAAAAATCCTTTGTTCTCCTATACTTAATTCATTTTACTCCATTTTGTTTTGGACTTGAATTCTTGGCCAATACACAGGTCGGCAGTGCAATAGTGTCTTTCTATGTGAAATAAATTATTGCCGACATGCTGCATAAATAACTGTTTTAATATAGGAATTACTACACAATTCAAAGCACGCATCGAGGCTCCTTTTCATTTCTTGAAGTCCGGGATCACGGGTTATGGGTTATATAATAAACCTGTAAATTAGTTGCCCTTGTAATCATTTTCCTATGCAAGTAATCATATTGATGATTGGTTTTGAGATAATTTATTAAAGCATGCATGGCATTCTATTATAGGGTTTCTCTATATATACATAGTCTTCATCCCTATGTCCAATAGACAGAGGGATGAAGAGTTTACTGCCAATGAACTTCCACCTGTATTTTTCTCGATTTAGCTTGGATGTATTGCTCAAGTTAGAAAACACTGATGTATTGATACTGATGGTCCCATGACTTTGGATGTGTAGCATCTTTACAGTTCATTCCAGGAAGAACCTGGATGTTTTCAGTTTGCAACTGCAATAACATCAAATGATCTTGAAGAGATACAAAAATTCCTCGACGCTGCTGTTGATGCCAGGTCATTATCTTTTGCTTTTGACCATTTTCAGTTGACAACTGGACATGAACCTGATTTATACATGTATATGTTTTTAGCTGTGGTTATCGAATATTAAAATTTCGTATTGCTGCGGGGGCTTCTCCATCTTTTATCGTAAATTTTTGAGTTGGAAATTCTGACACATATCATTAACTGCAAGTCTACTTTGAAAGTGTTTCTTTGCTCTTGACAGAATTTACTGAGTTTGGGTGGCTTTTTAATCTTTAATTTTATTGGAAAAAAAATTGATTCATTTTATGGGAACGGAAAAATGTGGTATGATATCTGATTTTCTTTTCAATCTTCAAATTTAAAACTTTCTTGACAAAATATCCCTCATTTTTTCCCCTTACATTTTTATACCTGAACTCATTTTAGTGTTCCAAAAAATCTTGAAGCTTATTGCTCAAGGCTGCAAAACTTGGGCACTCAATGTTTCTGAATGCTGGACTCACTTCTATATTTGAATGCTGCCCTCACTTATTTTATAGGAAACAAGGCAGCATTTGTTTTGAATGAAGTGAGGCCATGTAGAATATAATAATGTTGATGGCTGGGAATTTGGAACTTGATTTATTTTCAAAGGAATGTCTTTTGGATTTGTAAAGTAAAAGTTGAATGTCACAGAATTTTTTTGGAAGTTCTTTCTTCCTTTTTCATGTACATATGATTACAGTGACATGCCAAGCCAATGTTTATTTTTGGGGTTTTTGACTCGTCTTAGTTTGCAGTTGTGAGGGTTTAATCATCAAAACAATGAATAAGGATGCTACATATGAACCTTCAAGGCGATCACATAACTGGCTGAAACTGAAGAAAGATTACATGGAAAAGTAAGGAGAATTAATAAGGGTGTTTTCATCCTTATTGTACATTTTTTGTTTCAGCTAAATTTTTTGAATGTGTTGTGGTCTGCAGTATCGGGGACTCGCTAGATCTTGTACCTATTGGTGCTTTCCATGGTCGTGGAAAACGAACAGGTAAATGCTGTTTCTGTTGAAGCATATACTTCTGCTTTCAATGCATATGCAGCCCGATACAGCCTTGATAACAGATTGCTTTGATTTTATATTTTTTCTGGTGGGGTTGGGGTTGTTTAGTGGGAGGTTTTCTAGTTTCAGGATGCAGCTTTTTGGTTCATGATGCTATTGTTTGGTTCTTAGGTGTCTATGGTGCTTTTCTCCTTGCTTGTTATAATAGCAACAACGAAGAATTCCAGAGCATATGTAAAATAGGTAACTCAAATAATTTTCTGGATTTGTTTCATGTCAATTAAGCTTTTTTTAATAATGGTGCCATTCTTTTCTTTTTCTTGCTGTGATGGGCAGGCACTGGATTTTCTGAACAAGTGCTTGAGGAACGTTCTGATAGTCTCCGTTCACAAGTGATTCCCAAACCAAAGGTCTGTTTCTTATGCTTTTTGATGTGGCCAGTGGAGTTCTGTGTTTTTACTATGCCAGTTCTCTAACTTTATAGTTGGTTCCAGTCATACTATAGATTCGGAGATACTATTAAACCAGATGTGTGGTTTGAACCCAAGGAGGTATTTTGATCTTATCTTTTCTCATGAAAAAAGTTGATGGTTTTATACTATGCTGAGCAGAAGCTCTGTTGCTGAATTTTTTTTTTGGGAAAAAAAAAGGTGTGGGAGGTGAAAGCAGCAGACTTGACTATTAGCCCTGTTCATCGTGCTGCAATTGGTGAAGTTGATCCTGACAAGGTTGAATTCATCTTGTTTCCTTAATACTATATTTAAACAAAATTGGCTATGTTAGCAGGGCGGCCTACTTCAGACATATGAGGCGGATAATGAATTAACAAAAAACTTTCCTCGTTAATGGCCTGAACATTCAGACATGTATTTCCTTCCTTGCATGTGTCTTCAGATACCTACTGTCCATGTAATTGCCATATTATGTGCACTATTTTTTTTTAAAAAAAATCTGTTTTGCAAAACGGGGGGTTCAGGCACTTGAAAATGATCTTTGCCCAGCATTTTTATCCTTTCCTTAGCATTTCCTTGTCGAACCAAACCACAAAAATGTTTTCTGCTTCTTAATCTTATTTCCTGTCTTTCTTGTTCAAGGGTATTTCCCTAAGATTTCCACGTCTTGTTCGAGTTCGAGAAGACAAGTCTCCAGAGCAAGCCTCATCATCAGAGCAGGTAATGAAGAGTTTTAGTTGCTGATTGTTTTATGGGAAAAGGAAAAAAAAGGTTCTGCTGGCTAGAACTTCAATTCATGCGTTGCTCTGCACGTTTCAGGTTGCTGAGATGTATAATGCTCAAAAGCATAATCATCCAAACAATCAAGATGACAATGATGATGTTGACAATTGAAGGGCAGGATTCTCATGCTGACATTTCCAGACAAGTTTCCCTGTAAAGACCAGCAACCCTTTCCGCTCCACAACCCTTTGGCCTCCTCCATTTTCTCAAAGGACTGCTCAATCATAACTACCAGATCTGTCCCCCTTTGCATGCTGCACTGTAAAGCAGCCAGAGATTACTTGTGATTAACTATAATTATTGTAGATGTGTTTGGAAAAAAGAATAGCTTGTGTACGCTATTTGAAATTTTGATGATGTACAGTTTGAATTAGGTATTCAAATATGGCTGTTTTGATTATTTAAGAAAGAGTATTCTCAAGGCACGCATCTACATAACGTTATTACCTTTGCAGTCGATAGTTTTCCACTTTTTGAACATAGATAACAAATGTTATACCACTTCTTTCTGTTCCCCTCTATCTTTATACCTTTTCTGCCCATTGTAGTTCAAATCCTTTATTGTTTTGGACAAATGTCTCTTTTATTGTTTTGGACAACCATTGTAGTGAACAACTACCATATGTGGTTATCAAATCCTCAACTCTTAAAATATCAAACTTTCAAGCCAGAGTTGTCCTCATCAAAACTAACTACGATGTATGGTCCCAAATAATAAAGATGCAAATCATAGGATGTTAGAAGCTTAAATATATTATAGTTAAATTGATTCACCAAAGGAAATTGAGGCTATCTATGCAAAGTGATATGCATAGGATCACATGTCAAGGGATAGTTATTGGCCTCTATGTCATCAAAGATTATATACGACTATATATGGCAAGGCAAATCTGGAGTGCTCTTGCCATAATATTTTATGATGGATTGGATGAGATATAACTTTTTGCAATGAATCAACATGCCTTCACCATCAAACAAGTCAGCTAACCCTTTTCAACTTATTATGGTAAGCTTATCAAGATTTTTCAAGAATTAGATTATCATAAAGGATATTGATGTTCTCACCTATAAAATATTTGTTACACACATGAGAGTGCACATCTTTCTTAGTGGTCTAGATGTAGAATTTGAACGAATTAGAGGCGGGGTTCTTTGGAAAGACCTTTATATATTGACCAACAAAAATCTTTGAAAAATGAAAATACATCAAATTTTATAAAATAGTTAAATTGAGAAAAAAATAGAGCATAGGCAATTCACCGAAAATATTGAATAAAGTGTAAGAGAATTTTACAAGTATACAATATGATTATTATTTGAATAACAAGCATCCTACAAGATTAGAAATGTTTACCAAAACTTCAAGAAATCTTCATTGTAAGTGTTCGCTTGGTGTTGACGGTGCCTTCTATTAACATATACTAAAAGAGGATCTTACGTCAGCACTGTAGACAGGCCATTTTTCATCTGTGTTTTGCAAGCGTTCGTCCATCTTTGCTGTCAAGAAGTTCTTTGCGGTGATTGACCTGTCAAAGTAATTCAAATGAGTGTTGTAAATTATAGATAAAGGTGTGGGACGTGATTCAGATTTCAATTGCTTTGAACTGATTTGATAGTAATATTTATTTATTTATTAATAATTGTTTTTTTCGACAATAATTGGTTTTTAGTCTTTCATTTTTTTTCATTTATTTTATGTGTTCTTTCTTTTATTGTTTTATTATTATTATTATTTTCAAATCAAATGGTTTTTTTTACCTCATAAATTTTATTTTATTTTTTTGCTTGATTTTATGTTAAAATTATTATGATTTTTTTTCAATTATTCACACGATAATAATAATAATAATAATAATAATAATAATAATAATTTCAGTTATTTTCCTTACTTACTGTTTTATTAATGTTTTTCAGTGTTTTTTCTCTCGGGACAATTTGATAATCTTTATTGTTTTGATAGTAATAACAATGAAAATTTTAGATGTAAAGACTTCGATGTTGTTTTTTTTTATAATAGGATGTGGTGATCTGTTTTATTATATTGAATTTTACATATATAAATATTATATTTTAATTTTGGACCAACATATCCTATTAATTTCTTTCATCCCAACAATTATAAAAACTTCTTACTCAGCCCGCAACGTAGTGTGATAAATTTTTTTGATTTTCAAGTCAAATGTTTTTTTTTCCAGTCAATAATTTTTATTTATTTTCATTTATTTTATTTTTTTATTTGCTCTTTTGTTAATGTTTTTAAGCTTTTTTTTAGCCTTTGATTTAATTTCGTTTTCTTCCCGTTATTAAAGCAATAATAATATTAATATTAAGAATAATAATAATAATTTTAGTTTTTGTTACAACGTGCTTTTTTATTAATATTTTTTTTGTTTCTCTCTCAGATTTGTTGAATAATATTTATTGTTTTGACAGTAATAGTGATGATAATTTTAGACGTTAAGACTTCGATATGATTGTTAATATAATAGAAGATGTTGATCTTTTTCAGTATATCAAACTTTACATGTTAAAATATTATATTTTAATCTCAACAACTGTAAAAATTATTTATTCCGCCCGCACTACGCCTGCAACGTAGTGCGGGCATTTAGCTAGTTATCTTCTATAGGGGATTCATTCCTTTTTGTGTCAACTAGCATCCAAGTGGTCAAATAAAAAAACCCTCTAAATTCACCTACCACAAGCTTACTCCATTTTATTTTCTTGGAAATAAATTCCTAAACAAGAGTAACTTAAATGTTTCTAATTATTTGTAAGACAAAAAAAAAGAACCATGATGTTCTAATTGCTCAATTAATATACTACTTTAACACTTCTTCTACACCAAAAACATGTCTCTAATTCTCAATGATCAATATTGACTTAAAAAAAACAATAATTCTTCTGTCCAAAAGAAAATAAGAAGCAAGATACCAATTGAGTTGAGAAATTGTCAATTAAGACCTTTGAAAAAGGAAGGTTTTCTTTCTTTTCTTATTGTTTAAACCTTTTGGATCAATTATAACTTATATATATATATATAACCAGAAATGTTTAGGTCAACTTGCATGTATCTTGACTAAATTCCCGGGTTATTATGCTTGTGCCCATAAAAGTTTAATATATAAGCACATATTAGTTTTTATACTAGGAGATATGATCCTGAAAAATATATAGTGATAAGGACTCAAACCCAGGACCTTAAAGAGAACATATCTTATAAGGTCAACTTTTAGCATTAGGTTAACCCTAGAGAATAAAACATAAATTAAAAAATTGGTATGTTTAAGAGGCTTAATTGTATGTGTTTGTTTATACATTTGATAAAATTTAATCGATAACTATTTTTTCAATTATACATCTTCTCTATATAATAATATACAATGCCGTAAAACCTTAAATAAGCTGTATCGATTCATACTAGGCAATTTGCTCGATTGAAGTCATCTAGTTTTATAAGAGAATAAAAACTAGTCCGCCTCCTCTATCTCCAAAAACATTTACATGATCACGATTCACTTGACATTTGAGCATCGGTGCCTAGCCAAGAGGGTCACCACTCTTGACCCTCTTCTTCTTTGAACAGAGAAACTGAGAGATGAAAGCATTCAAAATAAATAAATAAAATAAATTACACGAGAAGATTTGAAGAAGATGAAAGGAAGCAAACCATTAGTCATGGCACAATTGTCAAGCCAAGAAATTATTGTTGTTGATTTGTGGCAAATCGGATGATGTGTCTTTTTTTGTCAACTGTGTCCAATCATGTTCTCTCTTATCAAAGAGTTGTAAGACCTACGTGTACTCAGTTCCATAATCTTGATTTTAGTTTATTTTTCTAATAAATAATGAACCTCAAGGTAACTTATAATAATTGCACTTTTATAAATTAATAATACTCTTTCAGTCATGGAAATTAATTTCAGCTGCAATATGCTCCGAATTTTGTATAGTTGATTTCTACAATGGCATTCATTGTCTTCTCCACAAGAAGTTGGAAGGCGAAGGAGTGTTGAAAGAGGCGTCAGCCTCGTCCCAGTGCAGGAAATAATTCTGACAGTGACCTTTCTCTTGCAAAGTGAAAGTTCAAGCAAGGAGGCCTTGTCTAATCTTTTGAAGAAAAACAGGTCTTCCGGTCAAGTTTTTATTTTTATTTTTATTTTTATTTTTGCCGCTATCCCTAAGCCCTCGCCGGTTTTTGGTCTCGCAGCCCAACATTTTTAAACCTTGTTTAAGGGGTCATATCAACTGCAAGTTGGCAGCCATGTTCAAAGCTGAACATGCCCGCTAATGTGTTCACGATGTTCCTGCTAGTAGCTGCGTTTGATTTTCATCTTGAAAGTTGTGGGTAGAATTTGTGTTCTGCAATCATTCTTTGCTTTTGTTTTCTTTGTTGGGGCTTCCTGCAGTGATTTAATTATTCTGCAGGCAATTAGTTTGCATGATACTTTATTCATGTTGGTTGGTAGTATTAAAATAGAGAAGAGGTGAATATGATTAGGAGTAAAAACACGAGATTAAAATAAATTAGACTGGTATACCACACAAAAAGCAGATCCTGATTCTGATTTGTGGGATCCATTTAACCCGACAAGCAGGTCTCTCAGACCTTGTGGTTGTTGGCTTACCCATCTTCCAAACCTAGCAGCTGCACACCCATCAACCAATGTTCTTTGATTATGCCTCTCCCTCTCGAACTCGCAAACTTCTTTATCAAACTTGCACACTCTCTTACAGCTTCACTAGACTGGCTGATCATAAAGATATCAAAGTTATAGCTACTTGCAACAGCAAAGTGAAATCATCAAACCCCCTTTCACATCATGGAACAAAAACTAAAATGTGAAGAAGATAGAAAAAGAGACAAAGATCTCCACCCAAAAAGCTCAGGCCAATAACAGGGCCATCTACTTGCCTTTCTGTTTTGTCTTCCCTTCAGTCAACTTATAATAGCTTCCCTAAACAAACTTCTGTACAAAAATGCTAGATCAACCATCTTGCAATTCCATCCCTCACTATGCTATTTAGTGATATACTAAAATGATATAGATATATATAAATTGTGAAACCATAACTTAGTGGGTTGCGTAGTTTGTCAATGGAGGACCATGTTTTGATACTTGGTCTTTGTAGGGGAATCAGGGCCATCACAGCGAGCCCTTTTTCTATTGCAACCATTAAGGTTGATAAATGAGTCTTGGTGGATGAGCTGGGGTGGTGGTGGTGGTGAAGGCATGGTGACAGGTGGGATCTCAAAGGACTCGAGTGGTGGTGGTGGGTGTCTCCATTGAGGAAGTGGTCCGGCTAGAAGGAGAGTCTGTAAGAGTGGACCAGCTTTCATTACCGCCTGTAAAAGCTTTCCCTTTTCAGGCAATGGCTTTTCGGGAACCAACTCAATTGCAGCTTGGGGGATAGCTTGTGGTGCTGCTGGTGGAGGCAACTGGGGTGGTTGTGGGAGTTGGATCAATAACTGGAGATGAAACGATGCTCTCTTCACAGTCTGATGATGAGAAGCCATTGCTGGAGTCGATTCCTCTTCTCGGTTCATCTTCAATGCTGGAGATCCCAGAGAGAGGAGCATTTTGGTGATGCTGTGGCTGCTGCTGGAGCTGGACTTTCTCAATGACAAGTCGTCGACACTTCTCTTGTGCCTCATCTCTTTCTCGGATGGCTTTGCCCAGTAGATCCTTGAGATGGAACAACTGATCATCTTTCTTTCTCAGCTCTTCTTGAACTGCTACCCTTGTTTGCTCAAGCTCCAAGGTTGTGTACAAAAGGGAATTCCTCAGTTCATCCATTGTCTGCATTAATCAATATGACAAATTAGCTCTTGTTATCCGACAAAAAAAAAACATCATTTCTTACACTTGAGCAGAAAACAAGAAAACCCCATTACAGAGAGCAAAACCTTTAAAAAAAAAACATGGCAAATTCAAGAAATCCGTTACCTTTCCCTGGCAGTAGTAAGCCCAGCTGCTTAGAACAGAGCCTCTTTGGCTGTCCATGATGTTCTTCACTTGACCTGTGGGCTAAAGCAAGGTTTTTTTTTTCTTTCTTTCTAGGGGGGGGGGGGGTTTCTGAGTGATTTAGGTAGCTCTTATATAAGAAGTTGTTGCTATCCAAGAGTCCACTGTTCTCTACATACGTTCTCTGTAGCCGTTCTCAGCAGGGGTTGGACAATGCCACAAAATGCCAAAGGCCATTGATGCCAATTTTCTAATATCGTATGCTTCCCCTGTCTCTTTCTCTGTAGCAGCAGCAGAGTAGCCCGTTTATTTTTATGTTTAGAACTGTGTTTTGTCCCTGTTCAATCCCGTTTAGTTAGTGGTGTTTATGAATTTCACTAAAACTTTCTCTTGAATTTTAATTGAGAAAAAAACTAGGATTTATAAAAACATACGAGTGAGCAGTTTGTAGCCGAAAGAAATAGATGAACGGTGGTAAAAGCCGGGGGGGGCTCGTTCTTGTAAAACCAGGAGACCAGTCTATCTTTTATTTTCTTGCTGCGTGCATAGACGTGGGAGAAATGTCGAAATAAATATTGTCGTTGCCTGAAAACTACGCAAAAAGTCTTTTTCACTTCGGGAAATTCCATGTGACTAGTCAATTTGTGACAAACTCCTTTGGAAAGGCACACACGGTCTAATTTGGTTCTTTATCCTACAATTTGAAACTTCCAAAATTTTAAAAGTTGTACTTATTATTTTTCTTCTTCTGCTCTAAAAATCTAGATTTGATAACATGTTTGGGTTTACAATGTTTGGATTTAATATCTTTAGATAATTTTGATATTAGAAACATATTTTTTTTCAATCTCGTATTAGTAAACATATATTTACATTACATGTGGTATGTTAAAATTGGGTAGTATAGAATCCCATCCCCCCTCTAGAATTCTTGCAAGATGTATACATTTAAAGTTACAGGTAGCTCAATAAAACATGGGTTTGACAATCTTCTCAACCCATCAACTTTTGTGCTTGATTAAGTGATAATGCCAGTTAGACATGGGTATGACGTGTCGTTAGACCTAATGCTCTCAGACTTAGCAACGTGCCCAACCAAAATGAGCATGAATCTAGCTCGCTCTCATACCTATTGATTGTGGGCTTGGATGTATGCTAAACATAAATGGATAAAGGTCTAAGGATCAATATAGATCGCATTTTAGGCCATAAGGCTTTATAATGAAGACCAGTCCAACATCATGACTAGCAATATCATTGATCCTTTGAAGATGCCAAGTGGATCAATTAAAAGGAATAGGGTAAAAAAGCTTAAGGAAGCATTGAATAAGTTTGTTCAACATGTTTTGGTCAAACTAGATTTAGAGGAGCAAGTGGTGCCTATAAAGCATAAAGAGTAACCTTTGATTCATGATTTAAATGCAAGAAGAGCCCAATCTATGTGCAACATGGGGATTATGTGTTCAGTCCTATGACAACCTTGTTGAGGCAAGTTTTTCTAATATTACAAGGATTAAAAATCAATAAGTATTTTTTTTTTGTGCAAGGTAAATTCATCCAAATCATATCGGGATATTATTCTTAACATTCAAAAGAAGTTTTCTAGTCCATCAAGGAAAATAAAGGGCAGAAAACTTATGTCCTAAGCTAGACAGATTTATTTAATAATTTTTTTAGTTTAGAAAGAAAACTAATAAAGCCAATAACAAAAGAGAAAAGATTTATTATTTTGTTCCAAGTGCAATAAGGAACCCAACTCTATAAGGAAAAAGAAGTAGATTTAGCTACAAAGATTTCCAAGTCAAATTTTATTCTACTAGTCTGTTTGGAATTCCTAAAGTTAGAAATTGGTCCAAGAGCTATAAGAAGGATTATTCGGCCAAAAGAACTATTTAGGTTAGGAAATAAGACTTTTTTATGTTATTTTCTTTGTTATTTAAGACATCATGCTTTAGACCTTTATTTTAATCTTAGTTTTCATGTTTTGGCCTTAATTATCAGTATTTGATCTTGTTTAATTAAGGGTTTGTGTTTGATTGTAAGTAAACCTTATACAAGTCCACATACTAGGTATTCTAAGATTTAGCTTCGGTTATAACACATATAAAAACACCTTTCTAACCTAAGTTTCAGTTTCATGTTTTTGCTTAATAACAATTCAAATTATTGCATCTCTCTTTACAAGTATGTAATGGTGAGTTTTCTCTTTTACTTTGGTTCTCTAATAAATTGAATTGACTAATCAAAGAAAAATATCTTTGTTCCATCATTTTATACTTCTTTTAAATGAATTTTTATTCATTAAATGAGGGTTTCAGAATCCAATAATGTTGCAAATTTAAGGTAATCTTTATGCCACACTTCCAAACCTGACTTCTTGGTTTTATGAGAGTTGTATTGTTTATGTGTGGGTGCCAAATGCTTATGGGTTCACAACATTTGGTATTGGAGTTTAGCTTTATTAATCAAACTATATTCTTTTATTAATATTCTTTTTCTCTTGTTCTACGTCAAACTACTTATTCCAATCTTCTTCTCTTCAATTCACTAACAACATATTTTAGTATATATAAAAAAAATTGATTTTATTTTTATTTTCTCTCAATATATCATTAGAATAAAAGTAAAAAGAAAAAAGAAGAAGAAAAGTCATTAAAAAGATCAATTTCAAATTCTATAAGGAAAACAAAGTAAAGGGAAATCGAATCAAATCAACTTAGAATTATCTCAAACTTTATATTCTTGTTACTAGAGTCTTAATTGAATTATTTTTTAAATTTGAGTAATTTAAAGATCATTTTCTATACGTTCTAAATTCAAATATAAAAAGGGTTGTTTCAAGTTAATTTTGCATTCATATATTAGAATGACTTTGAACTAACTTAAAATGGATATTCTATTTACTAAGGTTTTATTCACACTTTACATCAACTTTTGGGTAATTTGGACATTATATGCTTAGGAGATCGGATTTGGGTTCAAGTTTATTGTAATTGGTCTATTTTGTGTTAACTTTTAAAACTTGTTTGATTTCTATTGATTTTGTATCTTTTGATATAATATCATCATATTTGAAATATTCAGGTGCTTTTTACATAATGTTCATATATTTCATATATATATTTTCTGTTTGTGTCTTCAAGTCATCTATCTTTCATATAGACTTGTTTACTACTCCCGAGAATATAATCCTAATATGTTTTTTCTTGTTTTATTGGTTTTATATGGATTTTAGTTTCATGAGAACCAAAACAAAATGAGAAGAGAGGAAAAAGGTGTAAAAAACATATTAAAGTAAAAGCATGATATTTTAATAAAGATATTTCTCACAAAGAACCTTTTTTTTCAAGTTTAAATATGTCAAAAGAGAACAATGCATAACCTCTCTAGAGTGTGACATAAAGCTTAAGATTCAAGGCATAATGCAATGATTGATATATATGCAAATGATTTTTGGAGATATAAGTGATAGGTTTAAGAAATTTAAAAAATATAGGGATGACTATAATTGTATTAATCATGATGTACATGGAGTAAAGGCTGAAAAAAGAGTGAACCATGATAATAAAGGTAAAAAAAACATGTGAAGGTTAATTTTTGGAAAAATGATGATGACTTTAGGAATAAAGGATTTGATCCGAGACTTCAGAATGCACGAGAAGTGTTCAGCAGTAAGGAAACTAAAAGGATTTTAGATTTAGACAAAGACCATTTTGACCAAAAATGGAACTTTCATTACATGGGGAACCATGATGATATGGATAGGGACTTGGACTCTGTTAAACTAAAAATTCCTAGGTTAAAACAATCCCAAGACTTATTTAGAGTGGGATAAGAAGGTTGATTGAATTTTTTTATTGTCACAACAATTTTGAATAAAATGTGAAGTTAGTGATCATTGAATTTATAGATTACATGTTGATTTGGTGGGATCATATTATGATTAGAAGGAGAAGGAATAAGGATTGACTTATAGAGACATGGAAAAATATAAAAGTCTTAATAAAGGTATTTTATTCCTATTCACTATTATAAATATCATTATATAAAGCTAAAAAGTCTAACTTAGGGTTTTAAAACAATAGATGATTATCATAAAAATATGGATATAACAATTTTTCGAGCCAATATTGTTGAGGATAGTCAAGTCTTCATGGATAGATTACTTAATTGGTAGAATATGGACATTGTTAATATTATGAAGTTACAAAATTATGTGGAGTTAGAGGACATGGTATATAATGGAATAACAATTTAGAGACAAATTAAAAGAAGGGGTAACATAAGACCATAATCAGTTCGTCATCTTCTTTTTATCAATTTAGAGGCTGAATATAAAGAGAGACGAAGTAGCCTAACTAAAGTCTTGTTACATGTTAATGTCAAACCATTTAATGCCAAGAAAAAGATATGTTTATTGATGGGAAAGGTAAAATTGATTCTTAACCTATATGTAATCATAATATAAAATGTTCCATGCGTTTAGAGAATGTACATATTCCTCTGTAATGTCCAAATAAGAGAACAATGATCATCAAACATGGTGAGTAAGATATTTGACGTGGATAAGACACCACCTTTAGAGGATTATAGTGATATGGAGTCTACATGTCCAGTTGAGGGAAATACCTTGATTGTAAGGCATTTTCTGAATGCATAAGCTAAAAATAATTATATAGATAAGCAAACCGAGAACATATTTCATACTAGATGTCATATCCAATATAATTTTTGTAGTATGATAATTAATGGAGAAAGTTGTGAAAATATAACTAGTACTACCTTTATAAGAAAATCAAATTTGAATATTGTGAAACATCTTAAGCCTTGTATATTGCAGTGGTTGAATGAATGTGATAAAGTGAAATTCACTAAACATATGTAGATTTCCTTTGTTATTGGTAGATATTTTGATGATGTTAAGTGTGATATGGTTCTAATATATGCTAGTTACTTACTTTTAAGGCGTTCTCGGAAGTTTAATAGGAGGACTATTCATGATAGATTTAAAAATAGGTATATTATTTTAAAATATGATAAAACCACCACTCTTATTCCTCTATCTCAAAAACAAGTGTATAATGATCAATTAAAGTTGAAAAAGGAAATATAAGGTTAGGACGAATGAAAACTCATGTGGGGAAGACCATCACAGTTTTAATAATTATAAATCAATGATTAAATTGTTTAGGAGTGGAGGTAAGACTCGAGGAGTGAAGAAAATAAGTGTGAGTGATGACTATTATGTGGGAAAATTAAGGAAATAACTAAAGTATTATACAAAAAAGGTGTGATCATAATTGTATTTTATACTAATAAGCTAATAATTTTAGTTGTGTATAAGAAAACTTACTTTAATTTTAACGATCTCTATCATGTTGTTCCTAATATGGTTGTTTCTTTATTACAAGAGTTTGCTGATATATTTTTTAAAGATATTCTTAATGAATTACCACCAGTTAAGAGAATAATAGTAGTTTGACCCTATACTTAGAGATCCAATTCTTAATTGATCATCCTATAGAAGTGATTTTCTGTAAAATTGATTTAGAAAACGGTTACCATTAGATTAGAATAAATGAAGAGGAAGAATGAAAAATTGCATTTAATAATAATTGTGATATGTATGAATTGTGATTAGTCATGCCATTTGGACTTATAAATACACCCAGTATGTTTAAAAGGCTAATGAATCATGTGCTGCATGTATTTAAAGGTAAATTTATGATTGTGTATTTTGATGACATCATAATCTATAGTAAGTTGAATGAGAGTTTTGATTATTTGTATAGTGTAGTTATTGCATTGTATAGTGAGAAAGTATATGTTAACCTTAAGAAATGTACCATTTGTATGAAAACAAATTGTGTTTCTTGTATATATTGTAATTGTACAGGGTATCAAAGTGGATGAAGACAAGGTTAAGGTCATTCAAGATT
Source organism: Salix viminalis (assembly GCA_029228465.1). Lineage (NCBI taxonomy): Eukaryota > Viridiplantae > Streptophyta > Magnoliopsida > Malpighiales > Salicaceae > Salix > Salix viminalis. The sequence goes on from CM055434.1 coordinate 268,571, forward strand.
GGCCTACACCTAAATCTATGATTGACATATATAGTTTCTATGGTCTATCTAGTTGGTATAGATGTTTTGTCAAGGATTTAAATACCATAGTAGCACCATTAAATAAGATTGTGAAAAAGTTTATTGTTTTTAAATGTGATGATGAACAAGATATGGCTTTTAACTTATTGAAAGAACAATTATATACTACTTTTGTTTTAGCTTTTCTAAACTTTACCAAGACTTTTGAGATTGAATGGGATGCTTACATATAGGTGATGGAGCCGTGTTAAAACATGATAAAAGACTCATTCCCTATTTAAATGAAAAGCTCAACATGACATAATTGAATTATCCAATATATAACGAGGAGTTTTATGCCTTAATAAGAATATTAGAGCGTGGAAACATTACATTTGGCCTAAGGAGTTTGTTATTTATTATTATCATGGATCTTTAAAGCCTTAGGCTAATGCTAAGTAAGTTGACTTGATGACATGCCAAATGGGTTAAAAGATTTTAGGCCTTTCCTTATGTGATCAAATATAAGAAAGAGAAAAAAAACATTCTAGCTAATGCATTTTTATATAGGTATGTTATCTTATCTACTTTGAATGCTAGCTTATTAGGACTTTATCATATAAAAGCAATTGTTTAAGGATGATAATGATTTTATATTCAATATTGATAGAATCATTGATAGAATAAGAATTATCAACGAGAGTTTTACCGATGGATGGTTTTTGTTCGTGAGATTGTCAACAGATAAGTATCGACAAATAATGAGTGCAAATATTGATGAATATTTTCATCGATGAAACTGATAATTTTGGTAGTGTCATTTCCATTAAAAAAAAAAGACAAGAATTATGGGTTATAAATACAATAAAAATTATACAGGCAAAGGGTTCACAATATTTATTCTCCAAAAGAATACCTTCATAATTTCATAGCATTTATCATATTAAAACTAAGAACAAACTCTCTTTCTCTCATTTATTGTAACTATTTGCTTAAAGGTTACTAACTTTGTCATTTAAGGGTCTCCAAATCCCACCAAAGAGAGACTGGTTTCCAAGTTATAGATTTTTTCTACAAAAAGTTACAAATTTTATATGTCATAAAGAATAGACTATCGTGCTAGAGCCTATAATTAATCTATACTTTAAACGCTAAAAAATTTATTCCTAAACAATTTGGATTTTAAAACATCATCATAAATGATTTTAATATGTAAATTACAGCTAATGTAAGGTATTGAGACAAAAGAATCAATCATATTAAAAATATTTAAAGAAAAACAGTTTTAGTTACAATTTTTTTTATAAAAAAATGAGTGTTTAAAAATATACATGTAATTAAAATTATTGCGAGATAGATTTTTGAATGCAAAATAAATATAAAAGCATATCTCCATAAATAAGAAGTTTGTTGTTTTAATGTTTACAAAACCAAGTTTTGAAATGATCCAAAATATAAAAAAAATAAAGCCAATTTAAATAATTACATAATTACTTATTATTATGGTTAAGTACAAATACAGATACCATGACATGGGTTAACTTTCACAAATTAATGGAGTGGCATCAAATACCATGACATGTTTTTTTATTATTTCTCACAACTTATGAATATTCGATGACGAATCATTCTTTCATCAAACAAAACGGCAGATTTTCTCCCACGTGGGCTGCCTCCCTCACCCATTCCACCCCACCTCTGAAATGTAACAAAAAATAGAAGGATTAGACTATTTAAGAAAGTGGAGTTAATTTGTTATTTTGTTAAAAATAGATTACTAACTAAAATTTATTAATTTTCAAATAACACTTTTTGATATGCTCAAAATTGTGTGCCGGTTTAAACATTCCTTGTGAAATACAAAACTATTTTGTTCTATTGTGTACTTGTAAATATTTATTTTATTTTTTAGATTTTCTTTGAAGAATAATAAGCCAAAAAAATATTTATATGTTTACCCTTTTTTTAGAGTTTTATTGGAGAAATAAAAATGTATAGAAACATAATCACTGATTAAAAAACATACCTTCATAATTTTGAAAATATATCCTAAACTATAAAAACTATACACCAATATATTTTTTTGAATACAAGAAAATTCCACCCCTCGAAAAGCACACTTTGTGGATCCAGATAAGCGAGTAAAATCCTAATTGTCTCAGATTTTTACAAAGAATGCACATCCTAACTCGAACTCAAGTCATATTATGCAGATCGTAAATCATTTGTCATCACGACACGTCACGTCTCTTGGTACTATACACCAATATTGATTCACTTGGAAATCGGATTTTTTATGGGTTTTAAAAAACTGAATAATCTAATTGCTTGTAATACTTGGTCTTCTGGTGTTCGTGGAATAATTCCTCGGTCCATCTCTCTGAGTTGGCTGTCAACAAATAATCATGTGCTCTCATTCCATGGAAGAATCGAATATTGTCTCGTGCCCACATAATTGCATATTTGTTTTCTTAAGAAAATAAAAACATCTTCAGGCTTTTTATTCAAAGATTTTTTTTTAACAAGCTTACGTGGATTTTATTTCCTTTATATTTATTTCTCCTTGGACAATTTTAATGGCTCGCTAGCTATTCGTATCAATACATGTGTTCGAAAACTTTAATTAAAAAACAAAAAAAAACATAAACATTAATCTTGAGAGCCTAAAAAGTTAAGGAACGAAGTCAATATTGTCTTCAACCACTTGGACAATCCTTAGAATTGCTTGTGGTCATTTTAAAAGTTAATAAATAAATAGTAACTCTCCATGCCATTATACTATAGGCATGGTAATTATTATTTTTAAAAAAGAAAAAACACATGGTTGAATTGTGGATTATAGTACTGGCATACTAATTAATAACCCTCATTAACTGTTGGAAATCTATGATCTGAAATTGTTGGAAATCTATAATCTGCATAGTAGCTGTTTAGAACAATTACTGTTCAAATTAAATTCTGGAATTTAAAGAACTTAAAAAATTAGCAGAATTCCTGAAGAACACTTAGAAACTAAATTGGGATCAAAATCACATGTTTTATTGAATTCAAATTGCCTTATATAGGCTTACAATGATAATGAACTAAAGCCATAAAACTCTCACAATTTGAGAGATTATTGGATTAGGAATAAAAATATAAACTAATTAGAACTCTATAGCTAAAAGAGAGCTAATCGCTTTAGAATCCTACAGCTAAAACAAAGCTAATGTCATTAGAATTCTACATGAACTAGGGCTAAGCATAATTAATCAGTGCTTGTATGGGAGGAACTTGAATTGATCACAGGTGGAATCGCTGTCTATAGAAGTCGTTCGCGGTAGAATTTTTCAAAGTACTATAAATTTTTCGAGGATTTTAGGAAGCAAATAATTAATGGGCATGTCTTTTTTGAGACACATATTTTTGACTTGAGAGCTGCCTTGCATGTGCCTTTCATTCTCGCCCCACAATACATTAAATGAAACCTTGCATGGGATATAAACTCATAATTTGTGCAAAAATTATGATATTGGTCAGAGAAGGGAGCTGGTGACCAAACTTTCCCACCAAAATGTGTCCCAATGGACCCTTTCTGAACAATAAAGTCCTCCTCGTTGGAAAGGAGGAGGCTTGTGTTTGACTATTTGAGACTCGCCCTCTAACATGACATTGTCTTGGTTTTTTTATCTTTTTTTTCTCCCCAAGGCTCGACAACAATCCAAACTAATCATCCAAAATTTCTAAAGAGAATGAAAACGGGGGGGCTCGCCTTTATGTCCCATCCGAGGTTCAGTTATTGGCATTTATGTTTTCTCTCGGCAAATTAACCTGCATATGCGAGTTGCCCGAGGTGAAGACAAAGGTTGGTATCGCTCCAACTAAAACCAACCCACTACCTGACACACACCCTCTTCACCTCTCTTTTCTCGAACCCGATGCGTAGGGTTTATCTAAGCATGTGTTTTCTATGGCTATCCTACTTCTTTTTAGGGTTTAGGGTTTGCGATGCATCCTTCCAAGATCATCAGGTTATGAATGGAATGGACTGCATTTGATAGCCATAGAGTTAATTCGTGATCCCGTCAAAACCTGGTTTGATTTTCAGATTAAAAACTCAAAACAATATCATTCTAAGTTAATCTCATCTAACTAATGCTGCCCTAGATCACGTAGCATTCCGGATTCACCACTGCGGCAGTGTGGTGCTATAAGATGATAATAATAATCATGATAGTCATGATGATGATGATGAACATGTCTCGATATTGATTATTAATTATAATCATTGTTATATATATATATATATTGCAAGCTCCACGTAACCACGAGCCTCGTATAGTTGTTGGCTTGCTGCTCCATAGAGTGTAGAAATCCTCAAGAAATAAAGTCAACATTCAAAAAGTGGAGACAGGATACATCATTATAGGATCATCTTGTTCTGACATATCTTTACAACATGCTTAATTAATGGATATATTTAAGTGCGATTCGCTCGCACATATATATATATATATATATATATATAGAATGAGGTATCGGCTTTTTTCTGGGGACCTATCGCCCCTCTCGATACTAAAATATAAAAAACGCAGACCAATATCTAACATTGGCCAAGTTATATCCAAGAGACCATGATCTGGTTGGCTACGTGGACAGCAGATTAAATGATATCCTGAGCAATTACAAGTTGAATCCAAAACAAGCCTCCACGGCACCACTACATGTTGGCTACTGTAGCGATATAAAATGAATGTGGCTCTCCATTAAGGCTGAAATTTCTGGTCGGCCAGGATTAGGTTTTTCTGGCATGGATAAGATCTTCGAACTTGGACACACATGATCGCTTGCATGATTAAACAACTTATTGGGTCACTCAATAGTTTGCCATATATATCAAATGCTTATAAACGATTCAACTTTATGGCTAAAAAATATTCGAACAGGACCCTTAACATATAATGATGAGAGGTTTGTGTTTAGAATCTAGATAGAACACTCATCGTGTTGTAGGCATTTGCATCTCAGGTGAGTCTTAAAGTTATAACGAACTCGGTAAAGAAGCAATTAAGTTTTTTTTTAAAAAAAAAAAATAACGATTTTTTTTTAGGACAGTTGAGAGAATCGATTTTTTTATCAATTTGCTAAAAACCCATTAGTTAACTTCTATATTGATGAGTGAAAATATTTACAAACCCCATGTTATGTTTTAAGCGGCAAAACTATGCCTTAACCCATGATTTAGAGTGTGTTTAAGGTTAGTAAAAAATAATTATTGAAGTGTTTGGTTAAGACTATTAGTGAGTTTAAGGTTAATAAAAAATAATTTTATTTGTGTATTATAAAAATTAAAAATCAGCTATTATCTGTTTTTCTTAGATCAACGATTTTCTCTTATATAATTATGTTGGACCCATATCAAATTTCTGCTTCATAAAATTAATCAAACTCATTCAGTTTTTTTGCAATCTTGGTTTACATAAAAATAAAAATAAACCATATTAGTTTGAGTGGTGAAAAGGATGACCAATATTCAACCTAAAGTTTTATGTTCGAGCCCCGTTACTGCTTTTTTTTTAAAAAAAGATTTATGTTTGATTAATTCTATAAAGATATTTTGGTTTAGGCAGGCATATTTCACGACCCCACCCATAGCCCGAAAATACACATAAGGTCATGTCACGTATACATTAGTCTACTGACTAAACTTCGCTGTGTGCATGTGATGGAATTGATTTTGCAAATCTTACAAGAAATAAAGATTCAACAGACTACCGATAAAACTAAATGCAAATCAAATCAATAAGATTGCTAATACATACACACAATTTTTCATATAATTAAAGGGTTGCATCAAGGGGCTAAGAATATACCTAGCTAGAGAGAGAGGCAGTGCTTTATAGAGTATAAAAATAAAACAAATAAAAAATAAAAAAGTGGGGTCTCAACGGCTAATACCTGTCGGAATGGACCTATAAGAAAATCATGGATGCCAACTTTGTTTAGCCGTGTGGGGCCAAAGAAAACAAATCAAATGTTAAAATCTTTTGGTGGGTCGTCCATTCCATCTCGAATCATATCATGTTCTTGGAGATCTTTGGAATCCCATGCACCAATCGGTCGCTCCACTAAAGTTAAAGCTCCCTCTAACCCCTCTTTCTATTTTAATAGCTACTAGACGTATTGATTATTAGTAACATAAAATATATCATTTTCTCTCTTTTTTTTTTTTTTTTTAGGGGGGATAGCATTAGGGTTTCTTGAGATGGATCTACATCTAACTTTTAGTTACCAAAAATTGTTAAAAAAAACAAACAATTTTGATGACTTGAATGAAAATACTTAAACTAAAACGTGCAAATTGAATAAAGTATTTAACTATTATCAAATTAGTAAAATTAAATATTTGAGACTCGTATAATTTATTATTTGAGGTAAAATTAAAAGACATTAGGAATAGAATAAGTAGACTTTTCTGTATTGTAATGACTACCAAGGAATTCTACGATGTATTTGTATGAAACAACTTCTTTTTCTTAGGAATACACCCATTTTGATACGGATAAATCATGATAAAAAAAAAAAAAATTTAAAAGTCTTGGTTTGTAGTCCGTGATGATGACTCGACGCGGTTTGTGGTCTCGAAGTCTGATAAAACGACGAGCTAGTTTGTCCGTTTCGTTGCATCCGAGCGTGTGAGGATGGTTGATAAGTAGTAGTTAATTGCTTTGATTAAGGTCTTACCACGTGGCTCCTTTATTTCTATATAAATTTATGGCAAATACTTTGGACACCCTTTTTTTATTATTGTTGTTGCTGTTATTGGGATTTGGAGACGGTATTCAGTGAAAAAAGATGGATACGGCTCCGTTTTATTTAACTCATTTATACTTGCTCGGTGAAATCTCATCGTTTCTTTTCATTTTCAAGCTTAAAAAAATCTTCATTTTATTTTAATTTTCTTAAACGGACGCTCCCTCCATCTCAATTCATGCAACATCACCTCAAAGTACCGTCCACCATAAATAAATAAAAGGGCGGGATCCACACGGTTTTTCATAATGTAATGAAGGGAATCGACAAGTGCTAGTCCCATCTATATTCAGTTAGTTACTTGAATAATTTTTTTGTGATTAAAGCAAGCACCTAGAGATTACATAGATGACTTGAGATCTTTGCTACCGTGGTTTTAAGCTCACCACTGATTGTCGTTTATGAGTGTGGTTAATGTTATTTTTGAAAGCATTTTTTTTATTTTAAAATAAATCAAAATGATTTTTAAGAAAAATATATATATTTTTATATTAACATGTGAAAATGATCAAAAAATATTTAATTTAAAATAAAAAATTAATTATTTTTTATTATTTTTTTCAAAACTGATTTTTGAAACATCGTGTCAACCAGGACTTTAGATAAATATTTAGTGATACTTTTTTTACTGTTTTTTTTTAAACAATTACTTTATTTTTTGATATTTTGGATTATTTCGATGTTTTAATATCAAAAATAATATTTTCATGTATTTTTGAATAAAAAAAATATTTAAAAATAACTCAAACACACCTCCATATAAGATTTAAGTCTTTTTTTCAAGCATTTTCCAAAAAATCTTTCTTGATAAAGATTAATTTTTAAAAAAAAAGATTAGGAAGGCTAATTCAAACCCTTAAGGGTAAAATAAAAACAATTCTCATATTTAAAGCTTTATTTTTTATTATTATTAACAAGAACATATTTCAGTTGTACATCATAAAGAATTCTAGCAATTGCTTCAAATATAGTATCACTTATATAACCATAGGATTATATTCGTGGACACTAATTAGAGTTTATTAATATTTATAAGTCAACATTTTTTTTTGAGGGTTTATATATATATATTCCCCTAATTTCAATTTAGATAGCCTAATTATTTTATAAATCCTCCTAAAATAAGTTATTTAGATCTATACATACAATTATAACACAGTGAAAATTATTTCATGTTCATTTCATTTAAATTGAAATAAAAAGCATATGTAGAGTTGTGTTTGGGTCACGTTCATGATAATATAAATATATATAAAACATTAATTAAAAAGATATAAATAAATATATTACTAAGATTATTTTAGAATGAATTTATGTACTTTTCAAACAAAAAAATATTTTTTTATTTCTATTTTTTCCGGAATTAACAATTAAACACGATACACATATCACACTTAAAATGTTTAAAAATAAAGTGAAATAATAATAATAATAATAATAATAATAATAATAATAATAATAGTAATAATAAAGTGAAATAATAATAATAATAATAATGATAATAATAATAATAATAATAATAATAATAATAAGCTTTTGAAGAAAGGGGAATGGTATTTGCAAGTAGCGATAAGAAACTGTGTTTTAGGATTTAGTCATAGCCTAGAATCTAGATAGATAATGATTAGTTTGATAATTCTTATCAAATTTTCTTTTATCTTAACATTTTTTTTCTTATAATTTTTTTTTGTAAGTATCGTATGACATCAAGATATATTTATGTATATATGAAAAAGAAAAAAACTTCTATACTTGTTTTAATTATTAGTTTATACTTTTCTTACTATTTTGTAAGGGAAAAACACAAAAAAATCAGTAAAAAAAATTATCTTGCTTTAATTTGATCGAACTAATCAAAATCTAATGATTAAAAAAACCAAAATAATATTTTTTTTTGACTTTTTAATTAAACAATAAAACCTAACCTGTCAATCAGGTCCACCTTGGATAAGATTTTAAAATATAGTCTCTCTTAACAAATAAAAAAGGTGTTTGAGAGTATAGGAAACATTGTTTTTTAAGTAATTTTAGCTTGAAAATATATAAAAATAATATTTTTTATTTTAAAAAAATTATTTTTGGTATTAATATATCAAAATAATATAAAAACATTAAAAGTGGATTAATTTGAAGAAAAAATAAATAATAAATATTCTTTTCAAATACATTTTTGAAAGAAGAAAAAAAGCAATTAAAGCTCTCTCTCGTTTCATTAGATAGCACATAAGATGTTTAATACCCCTATACTATATATATATACCCCAAAAAAGGTCTCCGTGTGCTCAGTGTGGGATGTGGTTGTCTCGTTACATTTGATGGGCTGGTTTTTCACCTATCTATGTTCAATTGCGGTAGCTTTGGGCTTGAACATCAGAAGTGGCCGCCATGAGGCCCATGACCATCATATAGATTCATCATCTATGGAGAGGGTTGCATTGAAATCGGCTGCTTGAACGCATGGGAGTATGATCAATTCATTCATCTTTAAAAACCCTTTTCAACTAGATCAATCATGAACTTATACAACAACAATAGATGATAAATATATAGGACAACACAAACACCATGAATCGTAGTTTACAAATGAATTTGGAAAATATATAATGATAATTCTTATAATAATCCTCAAATGTTGTTGTACATTGTGGAATTCTGCTCATTCTGCTCTGCGCATTTTTACGTTGATTGGAACTTTCTTTGTAGGATTGCACCTTCTCAGCTGCTTTTCGTGATGGCCTTCCAATAGAGGATCTATGCGATCCTTGTGCTTCGTTTCTTGGCTCCCAAATTTCTTCCTTCGTGATAGATGATGGAGGAGTCAGACTATTTTCTTTCATTGATTTGTCCCTTGAATTAGAGACTGGAAATTTAACATCCTCAATCTCGAACAAGTTCTCTGCAGGTTCCCGCTCTTGTGATCTAGTAGCAGATTGTCTTCTCACACAACGCCTGCATAGAAGAAATGCAGACCTGACGGTTAATGTACAGCACAAATTCTAGAAACCTGCACCACACCAGGGTGGACAGAACGTTGAAACCCCAAAAGAATGGATGAAGAACTTGGCAGTGGACATTTTCGTGCAAACTTGCTTCTAAATAATCCCTAATATAGCAAGCAGGCCTTCAATTGGTATAATACTACCCTAAAGAACAATGATTTTCCTGCATATACTTGCAAAGTTTTAATCCCTTGGAAAATGGAATGGTTTGTTCAAGCCCCAAGTTCATGTACAAGTATTTAGGACTTGCTTGATGAGAAAGTGGTGGAAGTGAACCAACCTCTTGCTTTCAGCCTTCTCTTTTTGTCGATTTGTAGTTGAAGGGCCCATAGCTGCAGGTTTCATTTGAGAATACCTTGTGTCAGAAATTGAGAAACAAAAGAAAACACCTGGTATTCAGAAGCCATTTTAGGTGAAGATTCTTACATCGACTTCTTCCTGTGCGCCTTCTGCTGCGACTACAAGGTTTGATATCATTGTTAGCAGCATATTCCTCCTCTTCCGTCTTCTCCACTTCCTTGTATCAACAATGTGAGGTCAGAAGTTGTAAAAATTAAGAAATTATGAATGGTTTTACTAGCTTTGCTTACACACAAAGTTAAAGAGACTCACCTGGGAGACAACATTTTGACAATTCATATCTGCGTTTCCCTGCATAACAACAAGATTCATTACCAATGACCATAAGGGACACTTTCTTTTAATCAAAGCTTGAAGGTCTGGCACTAAAATATGTTTCCTTGATCCCTTTCCTATTTGTTTGAAACTATCACTGAATTTTGATCAGATTTGCTCCAAATACATACGTTCATGTTGCTTAAAGTCGCTCAATGCAAATATGATCTGTGGAAGCATGTCATTTTACTATACAGCCAAAGTTTAAGAGAAGAAGAAACAGATGGCTGAAATTAACCAGGGGAGGGATTTCTAAACCCATTCTTGAGATATTTAGTTTGCAGTCAGCTCTTGCATTGCAATCATATACAGAATTTATCAATGAAATTTGGTTTATTCTGAATTAAATAAAGTCCTACAACAGTATTCTACCTGTTTCTACTTTCTATATCACTGGTTAATGTTATTGCTACGAAACATAGCATGCACAGTTTGTGTGTTTTCCTGCTGAGTCTCAAGCTCATTTAATGGATTATGGAATGAAAAACTGAAACTAACCTGAGGTCCTGTTGCTATGAAACATAATATGCACAGTTTGTGTGTTTTCCGGCTAAGTCTCGAGCTCTTTTAATGGATTATAGAATGAAAACTGAAACTAACCTGTGGTCTTAGATTCTTTGCTTTAAGTAAGGCTTCTTTGCAAACAATTTCATGTTGGAGTGCTTTCAGCTGAAATGACAATAACGAATTCTTGAGTCAGGCACAAATCAAGGACAGGATTCCACAAGCTGGAAGACAAGAACTCAAGGCAAGCAGTAGGTGTTGTTTCAAACAAACTCACCTTTTCTCTTCCTAAATTAAGCTCCTGTTAAGTAAGAAAGAATGTATAAAATCAATATCACTCAAATATGAGGTTAGCTTTAAATATTAATGCAAGGAAGAAACATACTGCTAGCATCTGGCTGTTTGATTGAGCAAGATTCCAGTTCTGCGCCTGCAATTTCTGATAATTCATTCGCAGATCCCGCAATTTGTTTCCACTCAGTTCTATGATTTTACTGTTAACAATCATAGTTAAAGAAAATTCAAATCCATCCAGACTAAAGTCCCAAGAGAAAATGTTAGAACTTCGAAGAGGATTCTTTTCTTAGATCTATTCTCCCAGGAAATGAGAGGAGTAAAGTTTCTTTACTTCCCCCAATTTCCCATAATTTTCTTTCCACTCAGTTCTATGATTTTACTGTTAACAATCATAGTTAAGAAAATTCAAATCCATCCAGACTAAAGTCCCAAGAGAAAATGTTAGAACTTCGAAGAGGATTCTTTTCTTAGATCTATTCTCCCAGGAAATGAAAGGAGTAAAGTTTCTTTACTTCCCCCAATTTCCCATTATTTTCTTTCCCAGCAACCAAACAAAGGAGCACACCAAAGGATACTTTCTCTCTTCCACAAGTTTCAGCAGCATTTCTTTTTCCTGTTTCTCCTAGAAAAAGAAAAGGAAAACAAAAACCAAAGCAATCCCTTTATTAATACTTGCATAAAATGTCATTTAATGAACAATAAAAAGAAAATTATATGCATACCTGAAGAAGCTGATTAATTAAGTCTTCATTGGATTCAGAAATCTGGGGCTGCTCTTCCACGAGGCCAACCAATTTGGGTTGTGCCTGGGTGTTGGTAATATCAGAGAGTCTTCTCCTCATTATGTTGCCAAATGATGCTCTTTTTGCCATTCTTTCTCCTTTCATGCTTATCTAACTCTTCTTTGAAACCCTAATAAAGGGATACCAACAACGTTCAATGATTTCTACAGAAGTGGAGTGGATGTTTTGCTTTGAGTCCAAATTTGGTTAGTAGGGCAAAAAAGATGAAAAAAAAACTTCAAGAAAGATTATTTGATACAAGAAATTTAAAGGCTTCAAAGTACAAATCGAGAGAAGGGAATCGATCAGTGAAATGGAAAAGTGTTTGTTTTTCCTCTTTTTCTTGAATTTGAGCGAGGAATAAAGGGTTTGATTCAAAGAAAATGAGAGAGAAAAGAAAATACAGAAGAAGAGAGCGCAAAAGGAAAGAAACATTAGGTTATGGACCGCAGTTTTGGATCTCTAACGGCTTCCCGAAGCTAGGCTCTCGTAAGTATCCGAGCCTCGTTTTTGAATTCCCGAACCTCCGTTGTAACCCCTTCTCCTTTTTTCTTTTTATATAGTTTTCTTTTTCTATTATTCAAGGTTGAATTTTCTTTTCCAAAACGAGCTTCGGGTTCAAATCCTTACAACCTTTTTTTCTTCTTATGTCCATTCATTGATGTTATTTACTTTTCTTTCTTTTTGAATCAATTGAATTAATATGGCACTCCACCTTGATTATTTTCTTAAATAAATAAATAATAAAAAAAAATGTCTCTTCAAAGACATAAATAAAGAAAAATGCACTCCATCTTTTTCTTATATATACCACAAACAAATATTAATTTATCAGTATTTCATGTTATTTTTTGGTTTTTGTCTCAATCTCTTTTATATAATAGTAACAAAATGTTGCCTTGAAGATTTTTTTTTCTATAACATATATTTAAAAACCCATCTTAACCCTTCATTCCTATTAATTTAATTATATATGATAGTTCTGTTCTATATAAATAGATTTATTCAAATGATCTATTTGGTAAATAATATTTACAAGGTGAATTAATTCACAAAGTAAAGTCACAATTATATAATGAAATAATTAATAATACAAAATGATGTGAATAAATTAGTAATATTCAAAAAGATTTTTTGGTCTTGTGGTCTTAGGTGGTGGAGCATGGGATAGAATAGCGTGTTCTACCAACAATAATTCTTGCATTTCATTTATATAAACATATAATTAATAATTAATATATGACAAAAGAATCATTTCTATGTATTCTTTATTTAGTTTCATAAATAAAATAATTTAAGTTTTATTTATTGACTTATTCATTTATTTTACAAGTTTCATAAATAGTATAATTAATATTTCCAAGCTGCAGGTTTCCGTTTTTCCAAGTTCACGAGTTTTCAAATGTTTTTTTTTTCCTTTTCTTTTTATAAAGGGGAGCCCATAAATCATAAATGGCCTGCTATGAGAAGTTGAGAACTCCTATCCATCCAGGGCATCCATCGTCCTAAACTTAACTCAGCTTTCTCCATAAATACAGAAAGAACTTCCTTTTCTCCACAAGTGCAGTGGTATGAGGGTTCGGTTTTCTTGCATAAGGGTTTGTGCCAAATTTACAAACACAATGTTATCGAACAAGAGATTGAGGTAGGGCAAAAATGATTGAGTAAGCCATTCCAACATAACCATCTTTGTACAGAAGCAATAAAACTTTGACTTCAATATAAAAATTCAGGCGGGGAGAAGCGCTTCGCCATTCGATCCCTCCTGAACTTGAATATTTCATACAGTACATTGGAATCTCTTCTGAATGTACCATCTATACAAATATGATCACCAGGGATTGCCTGACCAAACCAAATCCTGCCAAACTTTCCTGTCATTCTCCCACAACTCGCACAGTGGATTCAAATTTCAGACTTGCCTGTAAATATGAAATGCTATGTGGTTAAGTTTGGAAAAGCTTGAACATGTCATGTTATTCTACACAAATTGAAAATGGTGCCAACCCATGAAGTGCAGTCGCAACAGAGGAAATGTAGTCATTGCAGTATCTTGATGCTGTGAAAATGGTGGGAAAATACTATCATATTTCACAAGACAAGAAATCCCTCTAAAAATGGCATAATATTTTAACAAAGACGACCAACCTTGGCCATTTTGATGCACCCGGATAAATATAAGAATAAATGAGTAAATGTCCTTCACAATAGCAATATAAAGAGTACTGAGTACTGGCTTACCACTATTCATTTCCTTTCTGATACATTTCAGAACCTATACTTCGTAATCCATCAGAAGAACCCGTTTGGCCCTACATTTTTAAAAATTCTTTTGAAAAAAAAATATTTTTATTTTTTACTTAAATAAAAAAAAATGATGTTTTTAGATCATTTTCATGTGCTGATATCAAAAATAATTTTTAAACAATAAAAAATATCATTTTTATGCAATTTTGAACAAAAAACACTTTCAAAAACAACTCCAACCACACTTCCAAACAGACACTAATTACAAAATACATGTGCATCAATTAACAGCTATCCATAATTTACCAAAAACACCTTCTTTTTGGGTTGGGCAGGGACACATACTTTTTAATAGTTATTTCTTGGAGGTGCCATTTAGAATATAAGACGCTTTAGTGCGGACCTGAAATATTGAAAGAACTTGTTAATGAAAATCACTTGAGCACATGGGAGATAAGAGCATTTAACAGCACACCTTTGATGCATAGGGCCTCATATCTGTGCTGGTGATTTGGCAAGAACAGTTTCGCAGATAAACACCCCACATTTCATAGATCACTGGCTTGAGTTCAAACATCGGATTGGACAAGAGCCAGTTTTCAGTCAATACCAGGTAGATGTACATCTGGAAAAGATCACAACTTCGGTCTTTCACATTTATGGATATGAGTAAACTGAGGATCTCTTCTTCGTTGGAAGCCTGAGGAGTGTGACAGGAATTTGACAAAAGTGAACTTGAATGGATACAGTCAAATTTGGCCCAAGATGGGGTTCAAAATCTATGAATGGTAGATCATTCAACCAGGCAAACTGTTTAGACTGAATCTATGTTGCAATAGTAATGTTTTGCCAGAGTATTCATAAACTTGTGATTGCATATGTAACTGTTCTTAAAATAATAAGATAAATTCAGGAAAAACAGAGCGCAAGATATCTGACTATAAAGTCACTCTAATCAGGAGATAATTATATTTTTGTAAATAGCATGATTTGGCTGATGCTATAAGCAACACCCAGTTCACTATAAATCAGTATGCACAAAAAACAAACCAGACTCAAATGTTTACGGCATGTCAGCAATTATCCATTATTCATTGGCCAAAAAAGAACACATAAATTGTCTCAAGAAATAACGGCAGTTACATTGCCCAGAAAACTATGAAGATCCTATGGCACTGTATTTATCTTTCTGTATACAAATCAGTACAGTTTGAATGCACTGGCATTTTGATAACAGCGACTTGGTTTACGAGAAGCTAAAAGTGGAGATCTGCCATGACCCTCATTCATACTAGTGTTAATTATATGTTTACATTAACAGATGTAAATTTCTGGCATTATCTCATTCATGTTGCTGTTAGTTTTACTTTGCTTTTAACAAGTGTAAATTTATGTTGCAGATGGATAATTTATGAATGTTAGGAAAATGAAATACTTGAATGTGCTACAACCAGACAATTAAGATAACACAATCTTCAACTTACTAGATCATCGTAAAGACTATAGTTTTTATGCAAAGCCTATTAAGAAAAACAGAATCTTCAACTGGTTATATCATTGTAAAGCCTATAGTTTTTAAGCACAAAAATTATTATCACTGGTACATAATATACAGAAATTATATAATCAAAAGTAATTTGAGCCAAAGATGACAAGAAACTCTGAGAATAATTTAGAAATTAACCTACAAAGGACTCAACAAGTATAAACAGTAAATTGAATGAATTTAACTGAGTTATTAACAGAGATGAACACGAGTACCTTATTATTGAAACAATTAAGCAGAATCTGATAAGAAACGGCACTCCTCAGGTGATTGCTACGAGTGCTGACCCCTGAAATGCATTCCACAGTCTGCAAACAATTCAAGTCCCTAGGGCTTCTGGAACAACCAATGATAACAAGAATAACAGAAATCAATCACAGGCAAGCCAAAGAGTATTGCCTTTCGTCTATCTTTCTTTTAAAGGTTCCCACTTTCTTAAAAGTACATATCAAGGTGCAACAATTGCATTAGTTATCTACATAATAAGAAACTTCCTCGCAACAATAATATAGATTGTATATGAAAATCCTAGATGCGAAAATATGCAGAATTCATCGATTGAAAAATAGAAAAACAAAACAGTGATAAATTAATGTCAAATAGGAAATGAGGGCCTATAAGATAAAATAACGAGTCGGAAATAAAGTTCATATTCGAATTCCATCAGTGATATGGAATGTATTGTCTACAATGATAGAAGTCCCCACGAGGGGTATAATACTGAATTCCATTACTGAGGTACCTTGAAACACTTTCTTTAATAAAAGTTCAAAAGATAAAAAGAGTGATAAAAAAACTCTTTGCTTTTTAATTGAGCTAGAGCATCAACAGCACATGCACAATAGGTGATTGAATTGCACATGTCAGCCTTCATGCGCACCACTTGCACTGATGTATCAGGTATCAGTTTTTATCTCTGTCCATCCCCCACCCCTCAAGCCCAAACCTGTTTCTGATGTGTAATGTGTTCATAAGTGTGGTTGCATCACTTATCAAATCTGAAGACATCATATGGGAGGTTACACCCTTTTACTTTGAAGAAAGATGTACTAAATAATGACAGGCACCATATCATATTCCAGACAAAATGAGGTCAACATGCCTTTCATTTTATTTTTTTTCAGATAAAAAAATTAGCAAATAATTGCTGAGTTTGTTTCCAATGATTTTCATCTTAACTCATTGCTTATCAGTTATTTGCAACACACAACAGGACATCCATTTCACCTTTGGCATATCTAAGGCCGACATAAACTTACAAGCGCAGTCCAACAGCCACAAAACCCGGTACTGAGATATGAGAAAAATTAAACCTTAGTCTTAGAACAACACCTCCAGGTAAAGATATGAGCGAAGAATTTACATCCACCCTCTGCTAACCATATAAAAACTATTACCATTCAACAAACTCTTCAACCAGATAGGAGAAAGGCCACAGGGTGAAATGGTAGCAGATCAAGGACTTCAATGAAATTTTGATGAAAACCAATGCAACAAGGCAAGTTTGAAGGACATAATGATCCAAGAAGTCCTATGCTAAAAGCTATATAGCAATTACCTGTAAGCAGAGGAAATGATCAAAGAACTCTTAAAACCAGATTGGGGAAAAGCCACAGGGGGATGAAAGCAGAACAAGTTCTTCAATGAAATTTGGATGAGCACCAATTCAACAAAGGCATTTTTAAAAATATACAATAATGATCCAAGAAGCTGCTAAATGGCAATTACCTGCAAGAGATGGATTTTGCTATCTTTTCACAGCTGATATTCCATTCCTCATCTGTGAAGTAATTGATAACTGATTGCACAAATTCATCCAAAAGCACCAGTAAACCTTCAAGCTGGTGATCTGAGGAAAGGAGAACAGCAACTTGAACTAGTTCCTCAGCTTCTGAAGCTGAAAATACAGGCCTTTTGCTCCTGAAAAGAAATAAACCTCATTCACCATAAAATAAAAATAAAAAAACATATTTCAAACTAGTAGTAGCATTTGCATCTTTATTTTACATGAAAACAAGAAAATATCCAATTTGTGACAACATATATTCCACTAATGTGTTATCAAATTCATCTCATACCTGACACGACAAGAGGCAGCTGCAAATTTGATCCAGGCTCTAATATTTTTAGGTGGCCCTCTAACCCCTGAATCTGAAAGGTAAACATAATATATTTATTGTAAAAACCACTTCCTAAAGGTGGTCCACATCTGCAGAGCACATATGATTCTTTCTGATAAATTCCAGGTGTCCTTCACTAAAACAAAATAAAAGTCAAACTGGTATTTGACATGGAAAACTCGCAAATGCTTTATTGCAGTATCAATGCATTAAAAAAAGGCATAAACAGCATAGAACAGATGTTCCCAAACTAATCAATGTGAATACACAACAATGTAAGAAAATCACAGAACCACCACAATGAGAGAATGTGGATAAGAAAATTACATATTGATCTATTACTTTGTGCAATCAACTTTGAAAAGAAGATGGCATGGGAGCTTTTAGAAGAATACTTCTTTCCATATGCATCTTACTTTTCTTATTTAGTTTATGAATCCACAAGTTATTTGGATTTACCAGTTGTCATGTGATCACCATGTGACATTTTAATTAGTGATTTGTTTCCAAAAGGATTAGGAGCAGGGCAGTCACTAGGATAAAAAGGTTGCAGCAGTTATTTTACAAGACAATCTTTTGTTTCTTATCAATCACCTCAGATTTTAGAGGTTTCTTTCCAATTCTAAACCCACTACTCTTGTTCCAACTTTAATTTTAATCAGGTTTTAGCTATTCTGTTTTCTGTTGTTTTCCTCTTCCCAACATCCTACCCTGCATCAAAGACAGTCCACAGTTGACAATTGAACCTCGAACATCAAAAGGATATTGGTAGGCTAAACTGTCTGATGTAGCAAAAATCCTAAAGACATGAATTTTACCCATGCAGACCATTCCACTCATTCACAGCACTCAGCTTAAATACATGTAGATATCAGATAACACAAATCTATCAAACAAGTTTACAAAAAGCAATACCTAAGCCCAATTCATAACCAGTAAAGTGAAATTAAGCATCAAAGACTGCAGATCTGAAGAAAAAGGAAACAAAAATTTAAATGCATGTTGCCATCTAACATACAATAAATAGGGTTTATCAAACCAATGTCGTTGCACATTGGAAGGAGCATTTCTATCATCACCACCATCCAACTTTATCTCATGCATCTTGCATATGATAGCATCCAGACTTGCTTTTATAGGCCACAACAAGGATTTTAAGGTGTGTGTTAGTGAAGAGACAAAATATGTATACGCTACCACACACAACATGTTTATTATGTGTAACATAATACAGTATGTAGGTTTTCACTTCTGTAGGATACATAAAGATATATGTACAGACAGTTGGACTCATGTACATGTTTTACGTATTTATGCATGCATGTACCATCCCGGATTCATATTTTACTTTATTGTTAACACAAGAGAAGTGGCAAAACGGTGAGAGAACTTACCAGTGATTATTGATTCTGTCTGTGACAAACAATTGAAGAGAAATCCATATGTTTCGAGAGCACTTCTCAGCTCACAGTAACTGGGAAACCACTCAATTCTGATAGGCAGCTCCTCAGTCTGATCAAGCATAGAGATATAACCATAATACTTGATAGGACTTAATGAAAACACAAACTGAGGTGTCACTGTCAAGAACTTCACAACGAATCAATAAGAGTAAAAAATCAGGTTCACCTTACTCCGAGGCAAAAGAATGTTGCACCAGAAGTCACATGCAGATGCTCTCAACTCTTCTTTTGATGAATATAACACTAACAAGCCAAAGGATAAGCACATAAATAACATCAAATGAAAACAAAATGAACTCTCAGGCACAAACAGATACACTCACTCAAATAGAATGTCCATTTAGCAATTGATTTTTCTATGTAGCTACGGGTGTTGACCAATTTTGAGAGCCAACCATTTACTAATAGTCCTTCAAGAAAAGTTTCCACTGCAAGGGAATGTCAAAGAGGTTGTATAATAGTTAGGCAATTGCTTCAAACTGGCAAAACGAAAAATATAAACTTCATTTTGTGAGTGCACGCATGTGTGAAGAAGGAAATGAGGGGCAGAAATGCAGAAATGGTGAGAAAACCACAGGAAATAATACAAGAAAAATTGAAATATGAATAACCTTTTTCTGTGGTGAGTTCAACCAAAGAGTTGAGCTTACTGCTCATGAAAGACTGCAAAGGTGAGCAACTTCCAAGCTCAGGCAGTGGGAGAAGTGGCTGGGGTTTCTGCAATTCACCCACAGAATAACAAATTACCATCAATTATAAAAAATGAACTCCAAATGAAACCAGTCCAAATACCAAAGCAATCATTAAGTAGCATAGCTATGAGTTCAAAATTATTCATTAGAAGAGGACCTGATTGCCAAAAGCATGTACACCCCGTGTGGCAATCTCTGCCTCGCCACCCATTTCTTGCATCTACATCAAGGACCAACTTGTCAAATGGCCAAAAGGGAACGCATAAAATGGCATTAAAGATCATTCAAAGATCTACAGCAGAGAAGTCTATCATGCCTGATCGTGGCATTCATTAATTTGTTTTGATAGTAAGGCTTCTTTGTCAAAATCATCCTCGTCTGAATCATATTTTTTCTTTGCTTTTGCACGTTTAGATTCCCTCTCGATCACTTTGCTTTTCTCCTGATAGTGATCAGTCAAAAGATCATCCAAACCAATAACTTTCTTCCTGGTTCGTAGTGCAAACAAAACAAACAGGTAAAAAAAATTTATCAAAAGCAAAACTCGCATTGCCAATTCCACAAAAATTACATCACAAAAAAGGGTAAGATGATGTCCTCTAATTAAAAGATTAGAAATCATCTCTTACTTAATGGGTTCTCAATCAAACTAAAAAAAAAAATCATCTCAAAATTAAAATAATATGAAAGCAAAAAAGGGTTTGCTTCACAAAAACTGGTTCTAAAAAGAAAAGAAACAAAGTCCATGAAATCATGGTAGTACTATTAATCAAGACAATACACAATAATCACATAACCAAGAGCAATGCTCAAAAACAGAAAAACTAGAAAACTGACTAGTTGATACCCATATCAAACTTTCAAAAAGATTAGTTGTACAAAAGCAAAACAAGGTAAGTGATGGAGATACACCTTTTCTTTACAATAACAGGAGAAATGAGAAGTGGGTCTTCAAATTCAAAGTCAAGAGGAGCATCCATGTTCCAAATTCTCTCTCTCTTTCAAACTCCAAAACCCTTTCTCTCTATAGAGAATACGAGCTGATTTGCCCGCTTCGCTGGGTTTTTTTATCTATGTAGAAAATTAATTGATTTTATAAATATTGTATTTTGTTATTTTTATATTTAATTAGTATAATTGTAATTAATAAAATTTGTTGAAAATGTTTTTTTTCAACCAAAATGTTATTGAATATTGCTATTGCTAAAAAACTTTTGATAAAATTTGTTAGAAAATTTGCTAAGAAGGTGAAATGATTTATTATAAACTTGTTGTCACAGATACTCTGGTTTTTAAAAAAATAAAAAAACCCAGTTAAAAAAGAACAACTGATTTAGACACTAAAAAATAAAAAATACATGTGAAAAAAAGGTCATTGTTTCTTAAATGGAAAAAAAAGAGTCTAATATATAAATTTAAATTCAAACCCAAAGTTTTTTTTTATAAGATTTATTCATCATATTACTATATTCAATATATTTAAGAATACCGATATTAATTTTTTTTGCAAGAAATCGTAGGTCATTTGTTTTCTCTCTATATATATTTTTAGACGATAATATTAAATAAATATTAAACATATATACTTAGTCTCACATACTATATATTGTGATCGAAATGCAAAGTGATTTTTATATTTTTTAATTGTAGATAACCTAGATAAATTTAAAAAAAAATATGAGTTGCCTTTTTTCCCAGTAATATTAGATCTGACACATTATAAATAAAAATATTGTATTTTTTTTAAAAAAGAAATATAATTTTTTTGCGTGCTATAATTACTTATTTGCCGTCTAAAAAGAATAGTGTAGTCGAAACAGAAAGTGCCTCGTATATTTTTTAATTGTACATAATGTAGTCAAATTTGTTTACCTTTTGTTTTTTTTTAGTTGTATTTTTTCTCGGGTAATATTAGATCTTAAATATTAAAAATTCAAATTTTTTTTAAAGAAATAAACTTGAACAAAAGAGCACAAAATTAAAATTCATAGCCATTTATTTTATTTTATAATATTTATTCATCATATTATTATATTAAATGTATGTAAGAATGCTGATATTAATTTTTTTCCTGCAAAAAATCCGAGGTCATTTTTTTTTCTCTTTATATATTTTTAGGCGATAATATGCAATAAATATTAAAACATATAATAATGACTTGTTTGCTGTTTAAAAGGAACAGTGTAATCGAGACAAAAGTGACTTGTATCGTCCCTAGGTAAATTTGTCTATTTTTTGTTCTTGAGTTGTCTTTTATTCCCATTAATATTAGATACAAAATGACTATTGCTATTATTGCAAAAACAATTAAAATTATCAAATTATCTCGAAAGAAAAAACACTCAAAAAAATTAACAAAAGAGTAAGCAAGAAAAAGAATATATTATTATTATTATTATTATTATTATTATTATTATTATTATTATTATTATTATTGTGTTAATGATGATTAAAGAACAGAAATAAATAAAAGAAAACAAATCATAATAATTTAAAAAAACATAATTATCAGGGGAAAAAATTCATCTAATTTGAAAATAATGACAATAAAACTAATTAAAAAATTAAAAGAAAGAGCACATAAAAAAGAAAAAAAATCATAATAACTTAAAAAAAACATAATTATCGGGGGAAAAAAATTCATCTGATTTGAAAATAATGACAATAAAACTAATAAAAAAATTAAAAGAAAGAGCACATAAAAAAAATATAATAGATGATAAAACAAAAAAAAATATTAGCTGAAAAAATCATTTAATTTTTTTTTTAAAAAAAATATATGTTCTACATTGCGGGATGAGTAAAAAATAATTTTCACTATTCAATACTGTTTGAAAATGTGTTTTATGTTTTTTTATTTTAATCAGAATTTTTATTTGTTTCTGTTCTTTAAATATGTGAAAAATAAACGAAAACAGATTTTAATGTTTATCAAATAATTGCTATGTTTTTCCTAATAATTTCTATTTTGAATTTGTTTTCTATTTGTCTGGTCTTAGATTTCGCTCAATTTTTTTTACTGTTTTACTAATTTCGCCACTTTCATTCATTAGAATAATAATAATAAAAAAAAGAAAAAAAAATTCATTAGAATAATAATAAAAAAAAAGGAAAAGCCCAGACAGTTGCTTTTCTAATAATAATTAAAAAAAAAGAAAAAAGTTCATTAGACAGTTGCTTTTCTAATAAGAATTAAAAAAAAACAAAAAAAAAAAAAAAAAGAAAAACAAATAACAACAAACGTAATAATTAAAAAAAAAACAAAAAAGGAAAAAAAAAGTAAAAGCAAAAAAAAAACGCAAGAAAGTTGAATCGGTGGTGAGGGGTTCGAACCCCTGCACACTGGAAACTTCCAAATGCTTTCCAGTATACAGGGGGCAGCTTTCGACCACGGACTCTTTCTCTTCCATTTTCACCATACCAATGGTAAATACCATCTCTGCGAAAAAAAAACAAAGACAGGTGCACAAACTCAGCGAAGCGAGGGAGACAAATATCCCAGTCCACAGTATTTTCAGTCTGCGTGAACAGTAAAAATCACTGTTGAAACGGCCTACCTCTTTTAGATATATAGTAATATTAGAAGCGTGGAGGCAAAGATTTGAGAAGAGAGGCGCCAGAGTCCAGACTGAACGCGGTTTTCAAAATGTCATAATCGAACCAGACTGGTTCGTCACCTGTAGAAAACCGGGGTTAGATTACTCGACGCTCATGTTATTGGTTAGGTGGTCAATCAAAAATTCAAAACAATGTTATAGTAATTATTTTAAAAATAATTAAAATAATATTTTTTTTAAAATAAATAAATAAAATTAAAATTAAAATTGAGTTTTGTTTCGGTGGTTAATCGGGTCATCTAAATTTAATTAGATCAATCATTATTTATTTTCTAAAAAAAACAAATTAGTCAATCTAATAAACTGAGTCAGGTTTAATAGCAAAAAATAAGTATTAGAAAAATATTTTAAAATATTTGATGCTGATTTATTGAAAACAAATCTTTATTTACACTAGTTAGATTTTTATTTTATATAAAATTTCAATTAATTATTTTAAATTAAAAAAAATATCATCTCTTATTATCAATCATTGGATCTTATAATTAAAATATGTATATTAATTGAAGGTTACTGTGATGGATGTGTTGAAGAAACATATTTGATTGTGGTATTTATGTAATTTTTCATTTGCATGTTTATTCATTTTATTTTTTAATAAAAAAATATTTTATTTTAAAAGTTTTCAATTTTCTTATTTTTATGTAAAATTTACTTTTTCCTAAAAATATCTTTTGTGATTCTATTTAAAAAAAAATAGACAACATAAATATACAAGTTAAAATTTAAAAACAATCCTCAAACTTTAATAAATAAATAAAAATTAGTCAAATTTTTAAATTTAAAATAAAAATTAGTCAAATTTTTAAATTTAAAATAAAAAAGTAGTTACCATAAATAGATGAAATAATATTAATAATATTTAATAAATTTTTATTTTATAAATATCTAATTTAACAATATTGTCCATCCATGGGTTGTCTTACTCTAAACGAAGCTAATCGACAATATATATCATATAATAGCAATCTAACAATGCTTTTATGTTTGGTTCAGTTTCAATGTTTGATATTCATTATGGTGGGTATGGGATAGTTTGTTATGGTGGTGGTGGAAGAGGGTCAATTTGATGAGGAGATTGTGGTTGTAGTGGTTTGAATGGTTACAAGTTTGAGTGATTGTAATGATAGATTTAGTTTGGAGAGATGATGGTGATGGAGAGTAGATGTGGTGGAGATTGAAGCTATGATGGTTTGGTGGGTGTTAGACTCTAAGTTAGGCAGTTATAATGGTGGGTTAAATTTAGAAAGGATAATGGTGGTGGATGATTGATTTATTAGAGGAGATGATGATGAAGGAATAATTTGATGGAGGAATAATGGGTTCAATTTATATTTCAATCGGGTGGAGAAACATAGATATAGATATAAAGAAAGAAAGAGAGAGAAATAGAGATGAGAGAGTATTATGTGTTTAGATTATGATTTTATATAAGGGTATTTTGATATTTCTAATTATTTGATGATGTTAATAATAACTGAGTTAGTTGAGAATATTATATATGATTGATTTATGAAGAGAGAGAATGAAAAACATGATCGCCATAAACCTATAAAAGATTTTAAATGGTTTATCCTTTATCTTTATCTTTCTATTTCCTATTCACTTGTTAGGCTTTATTGGTGGAAATGACATGTGAAATATATATATATATATTCTATCACCAAATAAACAATCTAGCTTTTAATATATTTGTATGTGTGTTTTATTTTCATGTGTCATATTATTATTATTATTATTATTATTATTATTATTATTATTATTATTGTATAAGAATCCGAACAAAACAATGAATGTTTTAGATCGTATTAACTTTGACATATTGAATGAGTGAGTTTATGAAAGACCTAGTCTTTTTTACAAAGAGAATTTAAGTTGGTAAATTATTAAGACATGTTGGTCTACCTTTAATTTAAAGGATGAAACGATTTATTTCAATGACAAGGATAAGCTTAGTGAAAACGAATATATAATGAAATGTTTAGTTGATGATTTTCCCTACATACTATCACAAGATCATGATTCTTATCTATCTGTTAATTATATAGGTGATGTTTGATTTACTTTCCTGTTATTTTGGCATTATGTATGTATTGAATTGTTTTAAAAGTTCTTTTTAGTTTTGACCATTTAGGAATGTTTTAAATTTTAAAATCATGTTTAGATGTTTGTTATATGTTTGTATTGTATAATTTGAAGTTAATTTATTTCTAAGTTCGAATTGGAATCATGTATGTTGAATTAATATTTTCAATTATAAATATTATATATATAATACATGACCCAGAAATAAGATGTTAAAATGCTCCAAAACCAAGATTTATCGTTTCAATAAAAAAACATCAACCAAAATAAAATTAATAACCTTGATTATGACTAGGAAGAGGCTTATGTAGTATAAAAATAATTATTCTGGAATTCTATAAACTCATTTTAAAAAAATATTTCTTGGTAAATGGATATCCTTCGTAGATCATTTAAATATTACATTCACATTTATTGAGATTAAACATAAGTCTTGTAATCATTGCAATTGATAATATATTCAAAATAAATAGTTGTTGTTTTATTCCATAATTATAAGCCTCATGACAAACTTCACGATCATTTCCTCATATTATGGTTTAGTGATGTTGGTTAGAGACAAAGAGATAGAGAGGGGAGAAGAGATAATTTAAAGATATTATTTGATTTTGAGTTTGATGGTTATTAGATTTTAGAAGGTGAAAAGTTGATTTTAGAGAATATAAATTGATTCTAGGAATTGAAGGTAATGTGAAATATGAAACTAAGTGACTGATAAATAGATTTTTAATGGTGAGAATTATTTGATTATGTTTTGAAACTTTAAGCCTATTTTTTTAAAATTGAAATTACTATTGATTTTCAATTTGAATTTAGAGCTTTTAGAACCTAGTTACTCTATTATTTTATTATATTTTATTTGTAAACTCTACATATATAGTTCAAGTATTAATATTAAAACTAGCATGTCTATTACATATTTGAAAATCAACTTAAGTTAAGATATTATTAAACAACTTCTCCTATCAAAAAGTAAGTAAATATTTTTTTATAAATTCATCAAAAAGGAAAAACTTTGAATTTAACCTAGGCTTTTCAATGATTGGTGCAATGAACCTTGAGAAATTTATTTTTAAGTTGGGTTGGGCTTATGACTAAATATCTCTCTAATGTCTAAGTTAGTGAGTGTGTAGGAGAAAAATAACTTAATGGAAATGGAACGAGAATGAATGAGAATACTTGTTATCATTATTATATGCATTTATTCTTGTTATGATCCTTTTGTGTATCTATCATGTTTATATATTTTCGTTACCTGGTTATATTAGGTATTTACACATCATAGGACACATAAAATTGCCTTCTAGAGAATGAATTTGTAGATATATCATGTAAAGGTATCATATTGTGTTGTTCATGTAGGCATCACACTATAATTTATGAGATAAGAACTCCAAGTATGTATTGTACTAACAATTTATATGTCTACATTAATAGCTGGTAAAATAAAAAATATTAGTGATGGATATAATGATGTAAGCATGCTTAAATATTTTTTTGTATACCAATATTTTCTCTTATTTTATATCTTTCCTTTTCTTTCCTTATATTCTTGTTTTCTTTGCATGTTATCTAGTGAGATTAAATTTTAAGATTTATTGAAGAATTAGAGATTCAATTTGAGGGAAGGGGATAAGTTTATTACAGTGTGAGACTATCCAGTTTTTTTAAAAGGAACATGTGGCTATTTCTCACCTTTGATAGTGGTATTCATTGGTGTTGTTGGGTTCATTCCAATAAGGTTTACTTACCGATCTCACATGTGTTTATAAAGGAGATATAATCATGCTTGAGAGCCTATGCTCTTTTCTCTTTTTCTCCTTTTACCCCTCTTGAATCTTGAGTCACTCTCCTTTTCTCTTCTCTTTCTTTTCTCTATACATAACAATCTCTTTTGAGATAGGCTAATTGGTCCCCCACCCCAACCTATTAATTGAACATCTTTCTCTTTCTCGTTTAGTTTAGCCTTTGACTTAAAGAATTATTTAATTTGGGCCAACCAAACTTTTTTTTTTTGGTCGGTTGGTTTAGCATGATCAATCCAAGAGAAACTCGATCAAGCTATCTAGCCAACCTAACTTTTCTAGTCAAGCCTTTTTTGTTCATAATAGTATAATGGTTGGCTTACCAATCAGATAACTTTTTGTTTGATTTGGCCTATTAAAATTAATTTACAACTAAATCAATCTAAAAATACTATGATCTGCAATGATTTGAAAAAATAATATTATTGTTATTAAATTAATTAAAAAATAACTATAAGATTGACTTAATAAATAAGCGTAACACACATGAGTTCAAGAAAATGTATTGTAATAAGGTCAAGACATTCTTTTATCTAATTTATTGTCATCTTTACATCTAATTAATCTAGTTATTAGAATAACTCCAAAGAAATAGGTTTTTTTGGAGTAATTGGAAATAAAAAATAATAATGTTAAAAATATCTTTATATGTCAATTTAGAGAAATTTTATATTTAAAAAGATTTAATAAATATCTTATATAGTAGTATTAAACTCAATATATATATATATATATATATATATATATATATATATAAACAAATATTCATGGATCAATGATTTTTTGGAACTAATTAAACTAAAAAAACACTTCTACAAAAATATCTTGCACTACATTACAAACAAAACTTCAGATTTTTTTTTCTAAACAATGATTCTTACAAATATATTTTTTTTTAGTAGTATTAAACTCAATATCTTATATAGTAGTATTAAACTCAATATATATATATAAACAAATATTCATTCATCAATGATTTTTTGGAACTAATTAAACTAAAAAAACACTTCTACAAAAATATCTTGCACTACATTACAAACAAAACTTCAGATTTTTTTTTCTAAACAATGATTCTTACAACGTTAACATATTTTAAATTATCCCATCCAATGTTTTTTTCTTAGTTGCTAAAGCTTGTGAGGTAATAATTTAGAATTTTGAGTGATTGGATGCATGCATACATATCCCAACCATTTATTGTCAGGCCAAGTTACAAAATTCTTCAAGAACCCTTTAAGAACATGTTTGTCGAAGGTCAATAGTTTTGGAAAATCCTGAAACTTCCAAAGAGAAATCAACTTTATTTAATCTTTTAACGAGAACATGTACATGAAGATTTACAAAAAAATAAAATCAATAAAAATACATTCAATTTGACAACCGCATGGCCTTGTTGAGATCATTCTTTCTTCTATCAAAGCATGCATGCATCTCATCAATCATAGTCGAAACGTCATCTGTCGAGAGCTTTTCTAAAAATGTCATCGTGAAATCACGCTGGGACTCAATTTTAACCACGTAGGTCGTAGAGAAACCAGTCCGAAGGGCGGGAGGGAGGGGGCCGGCCGGGTAGATTTGCACGGTGGAAAGGCATATCTAGTTTGCCACCCAGTAGTCAGGTACTGATCAGTTTCATTCGTGTCATCTTCTGATCACTTCACTCCATGAATCTCTCTGAACTTTTTGTATATATCACTGCTGTAAAATTTCCTTGTCCTCATCACCAAAATGAGAGAGATAAGAGCACCAAAAAACGTGACAGCAGACAGAATAATAAATGGTAGCCTGAAACACTGGGCCCCAATGCAGACCAATTCCTTCACCGCCGATCTATCCATGCCCTTCCTGGCTAGCTCTTTCACTGCCTCGTTATCATATAGCAATCCAGTGACCTTGACATTGAGAATGTAGGAGCCAAGAGGGCTCGCTAATTGTCCACAGTTGAACAGCGTAGAGTAGTACTTGAGGCCGAAGAGCTCGGAGATTATGGCGAACAGCAATGGCAATTGCGCACCGAATGAAAACCCCGTAATCACGGATGCTACGTAGACAGAACCTGAGAAGGGGAAGGCGATGAGGAGGTAGCCTACGCATGCCAGGAGGAGAACAAATGTCATCATCAATGGACGAGGCATCTTGTACCTCACTAGTAAGCTCTCCGAAACGAATCCAGCAAAGACCCTTCCAAAAAAGTTCCATATGCTCACTAGTGAAACAAAGGATTTGATAGTTTTAGCTGGATATCCTATCGATTCACCAATTTGGCCCAGGTTGTCCACTGCTGTTAGGCTAGCACCAAGGCCACAGAATGTTGCGGCGAATAGGATTAGCATATCGATGCTCAGAAGTGCCTGTAAGATTGTGTAGTCCTCTCCTCTCGGCGGCTTGTTGTATATGGTAAGGAAACAAGATTTTTGAACCTTCTCCTCCTGCTCTCCTGAGATTTCAGACTTCACTTCTGGATTAATATCCAGTTTCTTCTCGGCGGTTGCCTCTGTTGCAGGTTTCATTCCTTCGTGATGCTTGAGATTCCATTGGATCCAATCCTCTTTGATGGCAATAATGAGAGGTATAAAAAGCATAACACAGACTACAGTAGCACTTCCAGCATAGGCTGCTTTAGAGAAATCAACAAGTTTCTCAACTATGTTCATAGACATGAGAAACAGAGCTAGAACAATTGACACGATGAGAAACTGGTAGAACACCTTGAGCTCGTTAGGTTGCCTCTCCGGCTTCCTTTCCCGAACTGTGTAGGCAAAAACCACAGACAAAGCAGCAGGGAGCCACGCGATGAGAAGAATGAGAGACTTCGAATCGGTCCCGTAGATGGCCAGGTAAAACTGTGTAAAGATAGCTCCACTTAACCCCACAAAACCCTTCAACATGCCCAGCATCACCCCTCTACTTTCAGGGAAGTTCTTGACACAAGTGACGAGAGCTCCCGTGTTTGCGAAATTTTGGGAATTGGCACCTATACAAATATACAAGCACATCTGCCAAACAGCAGGCTTGGCTATCCTCTGAGTCACAGACAACCAAATCATGAAGTACCCGGAAAAGTTCATGGCAGAACCGACCAGAAGCACAAACCATGTTGGTGTAACTTCAGCTAGAAGCCCGGAAAGGACCCCGACATTCGCACCAAGATCCTTAAAGAATCCTAGAAGATTGAGAGTGGTTTGGTCATAGCCAAGAGTGGCTTTAATATCCTTGGAATAGGTGCCGAACAGATATGTAGCACCGGCTCCAGCCATGATCAAAAATGAGGCAAAAACAGAGAACCATCTCCCATCTACTGCGTGCAGAGCAAATTTGCACGCGCCACCCATTCTTCCTTCTTCAAAAGTTCTTCCTGGCAAGATCAAGAAGACAAAAATGATCGATATACTTTCTTAAACGACAGTGCCGGGAGAGAGGTAGGGAAACAAAAGAGAAGAAGGATGGCGTCTCGTTTCTTCTGCTTCCTCACCCTTTTTGCTACTCCTTTTTGGGAATATTTATTCTGTATCTTTCATTCTCCTTCTCTTACAAAGGATTCGGAAGCTGAGCGCTAAATTTATAGAAATAAACTGGTGGAGGAAATGAGTGAAGAAGATTGCTATTTTAGAGGTCTTCTGGGTTTCCTATTCTTGGCGCCATAACTTTTGGGATAAAATAAAATAAACACCGCTGCCTTTCTTTTCTTTCAAAGGTGATAATATTTCTGTGCATTGTTGCCATTTCAGCACTAGCTAGCTAGGGTTTTTCTGTCGACGACAGAGAAGAAATCACTTCTCTTATCCAAATTTCAAAATGAGCTAATTATAACGCCAGAGATAGAAAGAATAATCCGTTGCTTTTCTCGGAGCAGGTGACCGGGAGACAGCACATCTTTCAAATCTATTTTGTCAAGAATAGCAAGCCTCTCTAATTAGCAACGGTAACAACAGATTTTATCATGTTGACCTAACATGAAATCTGCCTCGCGGACCCGAAAAGAGTTTAGATTATTTATAAAATTGTGATTATTTTTTAATTGATAATTAGAAAAATATATTATATTAAATATCATATTTATATCCTGGTGTTGAAATTATTGAAGGACACATAAAAATTATCAGGATTTAAGAGTTTAAAAAAACTTCAATTTATATGAGTCCAAAACATAGTATAATTGACAACAATTTTAAGGATAACCACCATGAGTACATGAAGGCCATAAACAAGGATGAAAGATAAAGGTCGTGAGCCCATTATAATAATAAATTGAAACGAACTATGAGACCCGTTTAATTTAGTGGATTAATTGTCAACTTCCAACCTAGCCCCTCAATTAAACTTGGTTTTATCTTTACATTGTTTATGCAATTCACCTGGGTGAATTCATGAACTTGTTCAATTAACACTCAAATGAGATTTAATTAATGTTTTTTTTATATAAAAAAAAAAAAGACAACCTTGTTTTAGGTTATGTTTTCAAAAAGAAAGTTGTTCAGAATGATGATTTTTTGGACATATATAATAATATAGACTTACATCAAATTTATTAATTTGTCCATGAGAAGTCAAATAGGAAATAATAATAATAATAATAATAATAACAATAGACTTACAAAATATTGTTTTGGGCCCTCCCACTACTTCGCTTGCCATGCATTAACCTTGGGGTTCATATTATGTCTTAGTTTTAAATGGCTTTTGTTCTTAGGATGTGTTTGATATTATTTTTGTTTTGAAATAAGTTTAGTTAAAATTATGATTGAGTTTGAGATTAATGAAAAATTAATAATGTTTGGTTATCAAGCTTTTCATATTACTTTCAACTTGTGAAATTATTTTTAATATATATATATATATATATATTGTTTTTTAATATTTAATAATTATAATAATAAAATGTAATTAATAATTCAAGTAAATTAGACACTTGTTTTTATTCTCCCATCAAACTACTTGTAATTTCATTACAAACTATAAATTTATACGTGAAAGCTTCTGCTATCCCGGAACAACATATAGTAAAGCATCATCTTAAACAAAATTAGGATTGTGAGACAAAAATTATATTGTGATCTTCTTTTAATATATTTATTTATTGTAATTAATTTTTAGATTATTTTAATATTAAAAATATATTTTTATAAGAAAATATAATAAATAATAATATATTTTTATATTTTAAAATATATAAAAAAATATTTTTTTTATATATTTTCCTGCCCCCAGGCGCCCCCCCAGCCCCCATGTGACGCAAGAAAGGGTCACTTTTTTTGTATTACAAAGCTGCCCCGGTGCAACGCATGGAAAGCAACAAATTATTGTTTTCCATGCAACTGTGTTTCAACAGTAAATAAGATGGGGGTCCACATCAAAAAATCAGCTTTTCAACCATTACCAAACACTCAAACCCTCATTTTTTTCTAAACCTCCTGTGCAACCTCAATCTCAAACACCCTCTTAGCCTATAACGCTTTAGGTGATCCTTTGGCTTATGGTCTTGCCATGCCTTGATTATTATTCTATTATAATTAAATAATAAACAAATTGTTGTAGACATTATTATTAGTCTATAACAATTTTATAACTCCTATGTTTGGTTTGTTAATTTTTCATGACACTTGAATTTTCTAGTGTCTTTTAATGTTCTCATTTTCTTCTGGTATAGATAAACTACTTGTTGCATTTTAAGGATTGAAAATATAAGAATTTCTCTTTTAAGTTTTTATCATAAATATGTATGTTTTTATATGTTTTTTTAACACATTATTAGCATGTTACTCCTGCGGTGCATGGCTTATATTGATGTCCATATTTTTGACAAATCTTCTTTCCTTCTTGTTCATCAAGATTACTGAAGAACTAATATTAAAAGTTCTTGAAAATTTAAATACAATTATTGAAGAACTAAGTATTCATTTAGAGTTAAATAAATAGCAATCTTAAAAGACAATAGAAATTATTTTATATTTAAATTTTTATTTAATATAGATAATGTTGAATTTGAAGAAAAATAAATTAGTTTTATTTTATAAGTTATTTTTTATATAGACAATGTTGAATAGGATATCAATATAGCTCATCAATATTATTAAAAAAAATTCTAAAATAATTAATCAATTTTTTCCTTAAAAATTCATGATATGTCAATGTCAAAAATTCCGTTGACCCGAGGCATTTGTTTTTTCAGACAGCTAATTCCAATGATTTTTTGAATCCACTTTGTTCTTCAGCAAATGCACGTGGAGACATGGAAAAAATGCTTCAAATTTGTGAAGGCAACTTGCACAAATCTTTAACCAATAATTCACCTCTCTCTCTTTCACACATGGGAGACCATGTGCCTGAACAGCACACACTTCAAAGCAGCACTGCGGTAGGGACAACCTTCCCAAATGTATCGACACTTAAATTATTATCCAATTATTTTTAAAAACATTTTTACTATTATATTTTGATTGTATTATTAGGGTAAGGGTTCGAAAAGCCATCTTTTCATAGATAATTCACGAGCTGTATGCATGGACATCAGAACTGTCATTCTTCACAAATCAAAATGGGAGAAAGTGCAATCTTGCTTTTGCATGTCAATGTAGATTTGAAAGAGAAATAAAGGGGTGATTTCTTCTTTTCCTTAAAGAATCATGACTGGTTTGTGTATTTAGATTAACTTTAAGAATCCTAAAATTAATAATTATAATTTTTTTAATAATTATTACATTAACAATCACTTGGGACTGCTTTAAAACTCGCTTGGGAAGAGCTTTGCCGCCCTTAAGGGTTCTACCCGACTCGAATCCGGATTAATCGACAATAACCGAATTACCGGATAGTTTATATCAAAAAAACAAAACCACAAAGTTTAACTTTAAAATATCTTGTAATAAACAATTAAATCTTTTTAACGTTGTACCAAACTCCTGAATGGTTTATTTATGTTTGTTTTTGAAAGGGGTGGTGGAGGTCACAATCACATCAATCTAAGGATTGTAGAAGACCGGTTCTGTTTTCTGAGAATTAAAACCTCACATCAACTTGGCTACAGGAGTTGGATAGAATTCATATAATCTATCTATGTATACTAGAGCATATTTTAACCTGAAACCCTGTAGTCTAAATTGAGATTTGAGGCTGTGTACGGAAATATATTTTAATCTGTTTTTAAAGTATTTTCTATTTTAAAAAATATTGACTTGATTTTTTTAAGAATAAAAATAAAATAAAATTGGTGATGATGAGATCATGATAACATGACATCAAATAAATTGAAAAAAAATCACAAAATTAAGTTTTTTTACGATAAAATTAGAGAAGAAAATAAGTCAAAAAATTATTAACCTTTGTTGACTTTTAACATGTACAAATCAAGTCATTGGACCGAAAACATCATACATGAAAAAACTAAGAAACACAATCCTTATTCGAGTCGGAGGATGAAATTGAAACATATCATACAAAAAGATTCAATTAAATAAAAATAGCAATTACAAAAATAAGAGTGAAAATAAAAATTAAATTAGAGGGTAACAAAATTTTCTTAATCAAAAGGTGAAGTACAAAAGGGTTATAATCTTGACCATGTTTAATATATTTGTTTTATTTCAAAGAGGTGATAATAGAATAAGTGCTATAGCAAAATTGAAAATAATAATAAAAAATAACAATAACAATAGCATGGGGAAAAAACTTTGAGAGTATGAGATTGAAAACTAATGGACAAAATTACTCAGCCAAAGTCAACTGAAGCAATATGATAAACATGTAATTTAAAGAATAAGAGATAATTTAATCCATATTAACCTGTAAAAATCATGGTTCATGCCATGAGATCAGGGTAACTTAAAAGAAAAGAAAATAAAATAAACCACAAAAATAATTTTTTAAAAGAAGATATTGAATAATAAAATTAAAAAAGAAAAAAAGTCAAAACAAATAGTGAACCATGTTAACTTCTAAAACTCATGATTTGAGTCATTAAATTAGAAATATTGCACATGGAAAAATTAAGAAATGCAATCCTTAACAAACTACATGTTGAAAGATGAAATTAATAAATTAAAGAGGTCTGATAATTTTTATATTGAAAGGTGAAATAAAAAAATAAAATAAATAACCTAAGTAAAAAAAAATATTCAAACAAACCCTTTTTTATTGTTAATTTATTTGCTAATCATGTCTGAGATTTTATCTTTATAGCTCCCCGTGGGGTAAGGGTATAACTACGTCCGAGCCAACCCCATGATAGCGATACTCATTTGAATCCAAGGAAAGCTCCATAATTGCACCCATGATGAGATTGCCGTCCAACAATGTTTTGTACACAGCCACTCTGATTGGTTTAGATTTTCAAAAAGTCAATAATCAAGGTGAATTATATTTTGGCCGGCTGGTGGGACCTGTAAAATGAAGGAGTCTTCCACAAATGCTATTAGGGGGTGATTTGGAAAAAAAATAAAAAATAAAAATAAAATTAAAAAATTTTTAAGTTTAAAGTTAACAAAAATTAGTGTTCATAGATCATTTTGATGTGCTGATATCAAAAATAATTTTTAAAAAATAAAATAAAATATAATTTTAATGTATTTTTGAATGAAAAATATTTTCAAAAAAGCATCCGCAACCAAATTTACAAACAGAAAACAACCGCAACTGCTTTTCACTAAAGAGAAGAGAAAAGTGTCTTTCCAACAAAGTGTTTTGAAAAGAAAAAAGAGAGTTTATAATCAAAATACACAGAGACTATTATACATGCTAACGTTAATAAAAAAAAAAGGTTTATAATCAAGATACACACAGATTAATATGCACACTCACGTTAATAAAAAAAAACCATTCAGTTCATGCATATTAATTTACAAGTTGTTCTTGGGATATTGCGGCTACAATTCCTCTTAAACCCTACACTATCCTAACAGGAGTATTCCAACAGGGCAAGTGAAAGAGAGAAGAAGGTATGGTGAATTGGTGATAGCTTATATCAAACGCACCAAGGCCATGATTGTGTGTGGCTTAGCTGCTCATGCAAGCAACTCATTAATGGTGTAATAATAAGACAAAGTTCTCCATCTTCATCCAGAGGGTAAAAATCTAATTTAAAAATAAAATAAAAATGTTTTTCTTTTCTTTTTTCACTTTTTTTTATAAATAAAATAATCACATTGACAAGTCATTTGTAGCATGAAACATAAACTATTCCCAGAAAATCGCAACCTTGAACTAAAATACACACTAGCGAACTGAATTATGAGATACAGATAATATCAAACTATTAAGAAAAATATGTTTGTAAATTGATGTGCTGGAATGAAATGGAAGTGCTTGATTGGCGAAGCAAGTTGATGGCAGGCTAATATATATAAAAAAAAACATCAAACATCTTCTTGCCGTGCACGGGAGTTTTATTGAATACGGAGAGAAATACCCATTTATTGTTTGATACTCTGTTTTAATAATATTTTTTGAAAAAAAATTTAAAAAAAGTTTATTTTTTTTATTTTAAATTATTATTTTAAATTATTTTTAATATATTAATGTCAAAAATAATTTTTTAAAAATTAGAAAAACATCATTCTAATACTTTTCTGAATAAAAAAATAAAAAAATGAAAAAGCAACCTCAACCACACTACCAAATAAACTTAAGATGTTGTTAACTTTTAATTTTAAAAATATTATACTTTGAAGATTTATATAATAATTATTTGCAGATAAGTAGAAGGGTGGGAAAAACATAATATTTCAGTTGGAGAAATTATATAAAAAAACTATAATCATACCTTAATTAAACAGGAAAAAGGTAATTTTATCACTAGGAAGCTCAGTTGGGAATAAGAATTTGTAAATTATGTACTCGGATATCAAAAAAAGAAAGAAGCAAATCTTGTCTTTAGAATTTAGATCGTCCAAAGTCAACAAGTATGATATTCTTTGGCTGCAGCATCTATGGATTTAATTTTTAATTCAACTATAAAATATCTTCGAGTCATATTATATGCTATGACATGATTATCTTAAAAAAATACATAAAAGTCTTTGAAAAATCTTCTTACTTTTTTTTATAACAAAATAGTCCCCTTTTTTTTTCATTTCTTAAATTTATTTATTTAATTTTAAAAAGCGAAAATGACAGCAAACTGCCCATTAATTAAACCGATCGATGAATTGAAGGAGTCACTGGTTTCCATATTTAACCTTGTCCGGTAATTGACCCTTCATTAATTGCTTAAGACTTAAGAGAAGCTATTCTAGCAATACGAGATGCCCGGTCACTTTTATATTTTTTTTAAAATAATTTTATTTTTATATTTCATAAAATAAAACAATTAACTAATTTTATAAAATTACCTGTGACCTCCCTAGAATTAAGCATGGATTGACCCTCGGACGGTCTTAAGACACAACTAGTTGAAAATTCTCGAGGCTGTTCCAGTCAATCGAGATTTTCAAAATATCGTATAGCGGACCAGGACAAGCATAGAAACCGAGACCTCCGCCTGGTTTCTTTCTCCTCCGTCACCATATCACCCCCATTCATACCATAGTTTTCTCTACTTCCTTTCTGACAGAACCAGAACTCGACCAAACCCGATACACAATTATTAGCCCTGAGGGAAAGACAGAAACAATTGATGCGAAGATTGTATGCATCTTATGTCACTGTTTGTTGTAGGTGTAAAATCGAAATGCCAACAAACATTAACACCAACAATCACTGTCCCTTAATCTCCACTTCATCACCCCAATTACCAAGAATGAAAACCCCACCACAACCGCATCCTAAGAACCCGTTTTGATGTTCTTCCTTAAAACTTGTGATTCAAGCTTTCTTATCTCTGGGTTTTAAATGAAACATGGCGCTGGAGGCTAAAAGACCCACCATGAGCAACAGCAGGAGGGGTTTCTATGTCAGGATGAAACTCTTACACAAACATGCTGGGCCTCAACAACAAGAGAAGAAGAAGAATCTTTGTTTCAGATATTACAAATGCCTTCTTTGGTTCTCTCTTTCTCTTTATTTCTTTAGCTCTTACTTCATCACCCACAAGCCCATCCCCCTCTCCAGAACCCAGGACTCAAAATCTAAAACTGTTGTTTCCCGTACCCTCTTTGAATCCTCTAACTCCACTCTCAATCAGCAAAACAAGAACGTCGATCGAGGTATGTCGTGATTATCGCTGCAGGGCAGCTCATTTGTGTTTTCTAGACCGGTGATTTTAATCGTTTCTTGTTCTCTATAATTACAGGATTGTTAAAGGATTTGAAGGTTTACATATACGAGTTGCCATCAAAATACAACACGGACTGGCTAGCAAACGAGAGATGCAGCAACCATCTGTTTGCATCGGAAGTTGCCATTCATAAAGCACTATCTAACAGTCTTGATGTACGGACGTTTGACCCGTATGAAGCTGATTTCTTCTTCGTTCCTGTTTACGTGTCCTGCAATTTCAGCACCGTAAATGGGTTCCCTGCAATTGGTCATGCAAGGTCCTTGTTATCCTCTGCAGTGAATCTCATTTCCTCCAACCATCCATTCTGGAACCGCTCTCAAGGATCTGATCATGTCTTCGTTGCCTCTCACGATTATGGCGCATGTTTCCACGCCATGGTGTGTCTCGAAAGCCCTTTCAAAACCATCAACAGTTTCGAAATTTGATGTTTATACTTCATACCATCTTTTTATGTGTTTTTTGATTTGGGTTTTGGCTTTTTCTTGTGTTTCTGTTAAGGAGGAGAGAGCTGCGGAAGACGGGATCCCAGAGTTTTTGAAGAGGTCGATCATATTGCAGACTTTTGGTGTCAAATTTGACCATCCATGCCAAGACGTTGAGAACGTCGTGATACCACCTTTTATCCCGCCGGAAAGCGTGCAGACAACCCTCGAGAAGTATCCGCTGACCGGCCGGCGGGACATTTGGGCCTTCTTTAGAGGCAAAATGGAAGTGCACCCCAAAAACATTAGTGGACGATATTACAGCAAGTAAATAAAAAATCAATTTCGTAATCAATCAATTTTCAAATTAGATAATTACTTAGTTACCCTTGATAATTTTCTGCTCTCTACTTTTTTTCGCTGATCTTATGTTTTTTGAACTTGTTTCAGGAAAGTGAGGACGGTGATATGGAGGAAATACAGCGGTGACCCGAGGTTTTATTTGCGAAGGCACAGGTTTGCCGGTTACCAGTCAGAAATCGCCCGCTCAGTGTTCTGTTTGTGCCCCCTGGGATGGGCGCCATGGAGCCCAAGGCTGGTGGAATCAATTGCATTAGGGTGCGTGCCGGTCATCATTGCAGATGGCATCCGGTTGCCCTTCCCCACCGCTGTCCGGTGGTCGGATATATCCCTGACCGTGGCCGAAAAGGACGTGGCCGATCTAGGAAGACTGCTCGACCACGTGGCAGCCTCCAATTTGTCAGTTATCCAGAAAAACCTCTGGGCCCCTGATGTTAGGCGGGCCCTGCTATTCAATGATCGAGTGCAAGAAGGCGATGCCACGTGGCATGTGCTCTCTGCCTTGGCACAGAAGCTGGGCAGGTCGTCCAGAACTGTCAGGCTTTCAAACCAATAGTGGTTCGACACATGGAAGGTATTTTTTGGGGGACCCAAGGGGCCAGTTAAGGTGGTCTGCTTTTGCCAGCTAAGAAACATGGAGCACAGCTGGATTTTTATTGTTTTTCTTGGATTGATCAAAGCAATTAAGCAAGGGGAATTTTTAGAGGCAATGAGGTG
The DNA here is from genome assembly GCA_029228465.1 of Salix viminalis. Classification (NCBI taxonomy): domain Eukaryota; kingdom Viridiplantae; phylum Streptophyta; class Magnoliopsida; order Malpighiales; family Salicaceae; genus Salix; species Salix viminalis. The sequence continues at coordinate 308,903 of CM055434.1, forward strand.
GGGTCCAGCCTGTGCGGAGATTAAGATTATCTGCGGAACTCTTTGGTGGTCCCGTGACTTGCTTGGCTGACTGTGATTGATGGGACAGAACGGTCCATATAATTTTAAAATGGCAAATAGGGTAGAGGGAGAGGTTTATTTTTTGGAGAAATAATGAGAGAATAAATGCAACAACAGGTCTTGTAAATTCTAATAATGAGTGGAAGCGGATTGCAATTTACTGGAAACCCAATTCAGTATCGAAATTTACTATTGTTTTAAATAAATCAATTTTATGAATTATTTATTTATTTTTTAGACGTACATATAATAAAAAGTGTATGAGATTATATAATATTTTATATCTCTCTTAATATGTGAAAAGTTCGATGGAACTTTGTCTATTTAGATGACGGTCGTAGTGCATTCAGTGCAGCATTTGAGATGTTTTTGAACCGGTGATTCTTTGTTTGTTTGTGTGTGAAAACTGTTTAAAAAGATTTAGTTTTAATTAATATGATAGCTTTAAGCCATTTTTCGAGTAAATGCATGGTATTTAATTTCCTATTGGACAGGGTTTAAAAAGGTGCAATTAAATCTTTTTAGTAAATGATATAGCGGTAGGAGTTTAACATTAAGTAATTTGTTTTTTTTGTGTTTTCAAGTTCGAAATTATAATTACTAATAGGATGACTATTTAAAAATTTACATGATAAATACACACAAATTAACCCAAACTTACTCAGTTAATGGAAAAAAGCGGCATTTACATTTTATAATTCTAAAGCCTTAGGTAAAAAGACAGGACCATGTAAGGGTGTAATCGTAACGTGCGTTCCATGAGGTTAACGATAGGTAGAAAATGAGGGGCACATACATAAGTGAAAAATATTTTTTAAAAAACTTTTTCGACTTTGATGTAAAGTGATATTTTAATGCAAAGGCGAGAGAGATGAGATTGAAGTGTTGAAAGAGTCGACAGATGGGGAGTGTCAGAGCTTTTATGGCAATGGTGGGGCGGTGGTGGAGGGTGTCAGGTGGTCGCGGTTAAGAGACGCTGTCACCGAGCCACACCGGACACCGTTTCTCCATTTTTTTAATGTTTCAAGTCAGTGCTGCTGCGGCATCCACGTGGAGGGGAGGCTTTTAATGGGTTTGGTCTTTTTAGGTGTGCCGTTAAGTGGCATTTTCCAATTAATAAACTTTTAGCCACCCACATGCGCAATGATTTTAAAGAGCAGAAATTTATCATTCAAATTATTTTTTAAGCAAATACATATATATGGAGTGTTGCAAATAAATCAGTCAAGAGCGGGATAAATATAAAAATAAACTTTTTTTTTCTTTTTTAAAAAACACGCAAAGAAATTTATGATCCCAACGAAGCCTATTCTCAAAGATGAAGGGAGCAAGAATGATATGCTTGTTTGGGCTTAAAATCAGGCAGGTCGTTCAAACGGGGAAAGAGAGTCCAACAAGATAAGACATCCATCCAGGATCAGCCCATCATTCGTAGGTGGTCTGAACTTCCAATTTCAGAGACCGTCTTCTCTTGATGGACCCAACATGACAGGGCCTCGAGTTTAGTGGAGTGAAGCTGGATTCAATTGTTTTTTAAAATCTTATTATTTGAGATTAAGTTGTTGGTCCTTGAGTTTTGTTCAAATATTTTTTATGTTAATAAAAAATTGACCTAACTTGCAGCATAGCACAAGTCAAAAAATCTAGTATATCTATACATATCCACGCAATAAATCAATTATTTATTTCCTATACAAACTTCTATATAATACATACATACATACATACATACATACATACATACATACATACATACATACATATGCTATTGGTGATACAAAAAACTTGAGCAATTTTTTTTTCCACCCATTTAAACCTAGCCAAATGGCTAAGGCTAGCTTTTTTCCAAGTCATTTGACTTAAGCTAAATTGATGGAGTTTCTATCTTTGAATCGACTTGACAAATCACCTCAATTTTATGCCTAACACACTCACCTCTATGTATTTCAGAGTCAACACATAAACTTTCTATGTGTAATATTGTGTCTATGCACTCAATTTTTCTATGTAGAGCAACACCTTATAGTATGCCAAGACATCGACTATCACTAAAATTTCCACCAATGACATGACACACATTCAACATCCGTCATGGCTAGCCAATAACCTTTTGCTATATCAAAAACACTTCAAAGCATCATTTTTCTCTCCAATAGATTGCAATCTTCACAACCAATGACGAGACATGTCTTTTTCTAAAGAAAAAAGAGTTAGGTTTAAAACCTAGATGTTTATATACACCTAATAGATGTAGCCATGCAAAGCCATAACCATAGAAGACCAGAGCCAAGTCTCCATGGAATCTTGTCATGCACCAATCATTTTATAGCATGAGCTATACTTAACCATTAAAAACTAGAGTTACTCCATTTGAAAGTCATACAACATATAAGCCATTTTAGCCTAAGTTTTAAGGCCATGCAACTCATTGGTTGCGGTCCAATTTGGTGTCACATGATTCAAGCTAGCTAGCGAGCGCGCGCGCGCACACACACACACACATATATATACATATATCATAATGCTTTTTCTATACACAATTAATTATTTTGTGGTCTAAAAATCAAAATTTACATGTGATATGTCCTACATTCTAGCTTGAGACAATCAAATCTCATAAGTAGCTATAGTTCTTTATGTGCTATTTTTCGTTTTGTATGGAAAATTGAAAGTGGAAGGATGAATATTCATGACCAATCTCTCTCCATTTAATCTATACTTGTACTCTATTTTTTTTTAATATGATGCACCCTTTGTTTTTCCACGGAGATCCATCATTGTCCTTTTCTTTTTAAAAAAAAATTAAGTGTTTTTGGAAAAATATTAGGTGTTATTGTTTTCACTTGTACATTTTTTATTGTAACAATAGCACAAGAAGTATTTTTGGATTAACTTGTACATTATGACATTTCTCTCTCTCTCTTCTCCTCTTCTTCTTGTGATTTTAAAAATGCATTTTCTATGATTAAAACTTTTTAAAAAACTACGATAAGCTTAGCACATCGAGAGAAATGATACAAGGATTCTCCAAAGAGTAATTTATAAAGACCGATTAGGCCACAACAAGATTCAATGACACAAATATAACAAAAGAGTATATAATGCTGTTGGGTATTTTGAAAGATGCAAACAAGCTTCCATTTTTAAAACTTTATAAAAGCAGGAGGGAGAATGTAATTTACCAATAATTCTAACAAAACAATAAGACAAACATAAAAAAGCAAACGACACTAATCCGAAAGCAAATCTTGGACGATCAACAAATCTTGCACCCATTCTTGGCAAGTGGGACCCGTCTCAAGATTCAACCGATCGAGTTCGAAGCTTCAACACTCAGGTGTCTGGGTATGGTCCCTCTTCCAGTCCCTGCAATAGTCATAAACCAAGTAGTTCCTCTGCACCCACTCCATTCCCGACTGCTGCTGCTGGCTCAGGCCGCCGGAGCCGGATGGAGAGGCAGACGGCGGGCGGCAAGAGGCAGGTCCTTCAGCAGCGCACCCACCGATTTTGAAATTTTTGTACCTGCCAATGAAGGGCTGGTAGTTGTAGTCGGCTCTGTATTTTCCATCCTCAGTGGCCCACGATGATGCATCCCAGATCGAGCCATACACCCACATTGGCCTCAAGGGAAATGTCGCGTCACTTTTTCTTGGATACCTTCTGATGGGAACATCGTCCACCAAGAATCTGTACGTAGTCCACATCATTTTCAGACAGAGTTCATCAGTGAAAGAAGTAAACCATTACATATCACGCACGAAATAAATGAAAAACACTGCGTTTTGATTGCATAGATAAAAACCTCACGCACGGACATCACAATTATTGAAAGCTAGAACTGTATTTAATCTATATTTTATCCTCTTTTTCTAACGGTGGTAGGTATATAATGTTTGCTACTTGTGGGAGACATGGTTTTGTACTATATATATATATTCATTTGCTCTGTTAGATTCACACCTTTCTTTTCACAATATGCTTGGCAATAATTGAAAAAACAAAGCGATCACTGCAAATAAAATCTGGGGCAAAATAACGCCTATGAATTTCCCTGGTCAATTTAACCCTTTGAAAAAAAGTAACTTTTGATCATGGGTATCTATCTGCCTATATGGATAAGATATATATATGCATGGATTGATAAAATGAATAAATACACTCCACTAAGAAAAAGGGGAAAAGGGAAAAAATCCAGGAAGTCCAATCACGGAAAAGATCGAAGGATAGTAGTAGTACTAACATGATCTCACTTGGGGTCCATAGAATGGCATAATTATGAAAATCCTGTGTAGGATCGAACCAAAGATGAAACTTCATCTCTCTTCCAATGATGTTTCTATCCCCACTTCCTCGTATATACACATTTGTCTGCAGAGTGTATGGCTTATCGGGAGTTGTTCCTAGGAACTCGATATCTATTTCATCATGGTCCCCTGGATGGGCTTCGTTATTCGAAAGCTGCATGTCATAATAAAAAGCAATTATATATATTGCCAAGCAACACAGGCACACGCAGTATCTATATAAACACATACTAGCTACCATATAAGTAATTAAGTGATTCTCACATAGAAAGATGTAATCACTCCAGCAGTGTAACCAGGTTGAAGCTTGACGTCAGCACCAAAGTATCCTGATTGGTATGGATGAAGTGACTTGTAACCGCTGCCTGTTGTGTAATTACCGTTAGCAGTAATGAGAAGAATATGCTCTTAAGTGCTAGCAGACGAAGAAGCAAAGATTGGATTATAAGTAAGAAAACACACACACACACACACACACACACACATATTTATATAAAAAGTAGGACCTGAGCTTCTATCAAGCCATAACGTCACGGAGCCCTGCTCTACTCTTTGATGCTGAGCCCCCCAAAGGTTCCTATATCCTTGATCAAAGCCAATCGTGCTTATTCGGGAGCCGGGATAGTAGCCAGGTGACGGTGGGTTTTGAGCAGCAGTGATCATGAAAGGGATGATCATTAATAGAATGAGCACTGGAATATTGCAGGGGAGAGGAGAAGCCATTAAAGCGAATGTGGTCGTACGTTGTGAAGATAATAGAATGAAGATGCGTGTTCGAATATCAGAGAGCTAAGCATATGATATGATATGAAATGGCTCTGCAGTTGGTATAAATAGGGATACCGAAGACCCCACAGCACAGGTAAGGTGACGATTTAATTAGTTAAGGAGTTATACATGGAGACAAAAAATGAAAGATTGAATTGATGATGATGATAAAATGAGAAAGATTGGTTAACTTTTGTGCGCCTATCTTTTTCCCTTCACTTTCCTCTTTACGAGCAAAACCCTATTTCTGATAAAACCTGTTGGGTATAATGATTGCTCACTTGGACACGCAAAGATCGATGCACGGCTCTATATGGGGTTAGGTTTCATCTTGTACACACTACTGTAGCTAACAAGTACAGGACCTCAAAAGAAGCCATGGATATGCGCTCTGAAAGTCACAAATCACTCAAATTGATCATCAGAAATGCAAAAAGAGATCGAGATGAAATAAAGGGACGACACATTAGTTTCTCATCTTCTTATTATACTACTTTCTCACTGTTTATATTGTAAACATGCAGAGCCACAACTTTATATATATATATATATATATATATATATATATATGTAATACATACAGACACGAATAATTAAGCACATGTCTTGACATTTCCTTTTGGATGTATACAATTTAATAGTGATGCCATTACCAACTGTAGGTACTGTTTTTATTTTCTTCTGAATCGCGTTGCATCGCTACATACCTAGCTAGAAACTACGTACGTGTAGATGTTTTTTCCCCTTCATTTTCTTCCCTCGAACCGACAATATCAGTTGTTAAAACCTAGCTAGGAGGTAAGTTATCCGAATCCATATTTGCTCAACTGCCTGTCTGTCCGTGCAACCTTGGTGTTATATATAATAATTTAATCTTCTTACTATATGCGGCATGAGGCAATTTTCATGGCTTCAACTGTAATTGCTCTCCCTGCATTTATTTTTTCCCGGCAGATGTTTTGTTGAAATGGTTAAAGAACGAATTTGGAACTATCAATAGTACAACTGCATGCTATTGAAGTTTGACAAAGTGATGATTGATAAGAGAGAATACCAACCACCTGTTTCAGACATTTGACCAACTGAAGTTGCAGACAAGAAGATACATAGTAATTAACCACCGCGTGCGGAGGATTTCTTGGAGCAAGTCCACTAAAAAGCTGCTTAATTAAGGCAGGGAACTTGCTGAAATTGCTGCATGCTCGGTGATCGATCGGCAACAAATTAAGATTTAACATGCACGTACGATTGAAAACGATAAAAGAAGCACAAAATAACTAGATAATATTCCTGATGCTTATAGACACAGAATCTGATATGTAGGAGCGTTTTCTCATGATCATATATAATTAGAGGTGAATATCAATTGATCAAACGGCTAGCTAGCTAGGTTTTTTCTTTAAAATCTCGAAACCGGCCGAAAAATCAAAATAGTTTTTCATTCATTTAGGTTTTATATTTGTAAGAACCAAACTGAATTAAAGTGTTAAAAACCATTCAATTTGGATCAATTTGTATATAGATATTTTGGTTAATTTTATCACCCCTATAATAGATATTTAAATAATTGATTTTCTCATCATGGATCTTCCAGGCCATACAAATTGAGGGAAGACTACCGTATTTAATATAGTTCTTTGAAATTGAATTTATTTTTCTAAATAATAACATGCAGGATCTTTCGGTGCTTGATTTCCGGCTGAAGTCATGTGACGTTCCTGCCATGGATGCAAGCAATGTTTTTTTCTTCCATGAGGCCAGTGGTTAAGAGTTGGTGGCTGTTCTAGAAACCATTTTTTGTTAAAAAAATAATTTTATTATTTTGAAGTAATTGTTTTCAGCACTTTCAGATTATTTTGATATAATTATATTAAAAATAACTTTAAAAAACATTATTTTAAAGGAAAAAAAAACTTTGAGAATCAATATCAACCGACATTTACTTTGAAATATTAATTTAAAAACAAGGAGAGCAGTGTGTATGAGTTCAGCCATTGGCGAGAGAGCTAGAAGACAAGGAAGTAGCGAATGTGTATGAATTCATATTTAAATCAAATTTGTTAGGCTATAACTTTCAAAGCCATATTTTTCATGGTGCTACCATGAGCCTCTTTCTTTCGGAAATTAGACAATTGTTTCTCTGGGCCAGCAGTGGCCCACTGATTGAATGCGTGGGTGGACCTTGTAGGCCGACAGATCAAGAATTGGTCTGGGCAATTAAGGACTGTACTTAGCGATATCATTGGAAGCCATTGAGATTAGTGACAGTGATCAAGTTCACGATTAGCAATTCCATACTGTTTTGAAATGGTTATTTATGATGGAGAGATGACAGGTTTTCAATATATTTTCTAATTTAAAATTGCAGAAACTTATTTTAAACAACTAGATAAAAAAAATACATTCATATTTTATGAAAATTTGTTTTTATAAAAATTTTAAAAATTAAAGGTCCTGTCATTTTGTTGTTATGTCATATTTTATCCTCATTATTTTTATTGCTATTTTTTTGTATTGGATCCTTTTTTGTACTATTTTTCTAAACTCCATCCTTCAATAGTGTATTGGATGAGAATTTAGTTTTACGATTTGTTTTAATGGGATAATCTTGATCTTATGACCTATATATCATGAGTTTAAAAAGCTAGCATCTTTTGACATTGTTTTTATTTTCAAGTCTTTTCTTACAATTTTTTCCCTTTCGAATTTCACATTGGCTTTGTTTAATCTCAATTTGCTTTAATCTAGTAAATGTGATGATGATTATGAGCATATAAACTAAAGAGCAAAAAGCAACACATCTGCCAGCCCTCACACTTGATGATAAGATATGTACGGCGCCAACAAGGTCTTGGCCTGGTGGTTAGAGAGGGGGCTTGTCTTCCTCCCACCCCAGGTTCAAGCCTTGTTAGGCACGCCTGTCATCCCCGCGATGCCTTACTTGTTTATTGGGCTTGCAGGATGTTCAGTGAGCCCGGAGATTTAGTTGTGGTGCGCGCAAGCTGACCCGGACACCCCGGTTATAAAAAAAAGAAGATATGTACGGCGATATTGATTATATTTGAATTATTGATCATGATTTTAAAATTAATTTTCTTATCAAAACGTTTATAAACTCAATGTTAAGAGGCAATGACGAGATACGAGACTATCCTCCCTAATCATCAATCCATTCATTTATCTTAAATTAATAATTTATGCGCAGGCAGATGGATATAGATAAGAACAGAAACAAAAAATAAAGAAAAATTATGTAGAAATATTTCTTCAATTGAAACAAAAAATAATGGAATAAATGTCAGTATATAATTTATTATTTTTATTTATTAATTTGACATTCTGCAAGATTCAATGGATTTTAAACTACATAGGGGTGATAAAACAAAATTTATCTATTTCTGAAATATTTTTATAACGCAAAAACAAACAAACTCATGATAACCACCATCTTGCATTAACTTCAGATGTCAAAAAATCATTACATGAGTATGGTTCATTATTGTAAGGATGGACTTAACGGTAAGCCTGACCCCTACCAATTCTCTCTTTCAACACTCTCATCTAACACACCCCTCCTTAATTGACTGAAACTCTCTAGATAGATCATTCATATATGCAATTCTTTTCTTCTTTTTTGTTTTAGGAAATTCTGAAAAGGAATCAAATTTTCAAAATTGATGATCATTTAATGTATCATAATAAAAAAGAGTTCTTGCTAGATCGGAAAGAAAAAAGCCAACATATTCATCAAACTTAATCTTCAATAATACATAGAGGTGATATTTTGATACCATCATCCATCAATGAGTCCAAAACATATCTAGAGAGTCGATTCTTTACCTGTTTTATCGACAATATTTCTGCAAATGTCGCTTTTGTTTTGAATTGATAGCTTTGTGCATTAAGAACTCAGAGGTAATGAACACTGGCTGAGAGACCAACGGGAAAGGGAAAGGGAAAGGGAAAGAAAGTGGAATCGGGATTGGATGGGTATTATAACAAAATTCAAAAGATTGATTCTCAACTTTTTTCGCTTCTTGCTATTCTAATTTCCACCAAAATTAATGATCATGTCTGTTAAAAGTCTTGTGTGTTGAATTGATCACTTTCATTGCTACTATAATTATTGATTTGTGTTTTATTTCTATTTTTTCAGAGAATAAAATATCCATGCAGTGAAAATTGCTCTATATTTTATACCGGATCGGTCTCTGGGCTTCACCACCATCATATTATAAGCCACAGATCGAGGTCATAATTCATATAATTCCACACACACACACACACACACGCGTGTATCGATTAAATCTCTTTTCGGTTGATCTTTACACCACTTAATTAATACAATTCCAATATTAAAAAAAGCATATTATTGATATTAAATATTCTCGGAATTCCTTTTCTTCCATCCATGTCTCTTTCACGTTATCTTTTGTGAAGATTGTATCGATGGTAGTATTACATGACACGACTCGAATCTACATGAACGAATCATCTTGAACAGACGGTTGCTTGTTGGCATGGATATTATAAATTCATGCATGAGAACAAGTTAATATATCTTGTCATTGATTATTCATGCATGAGAGCATATATAACACTTGCTTGAGTTTTGAAGCGGAGAAGTACGAGAGAAAAGGACAGGAAGTGCTTCCATGTCAGCCACACCAAGTTTGTTTTTTCAATAGTAGTAGGTATGCTGCCCAGGCACATGTTTCCTCCCTCTATCCAATTGCTTACGTCGATTGAGATTTCATAGTGCCCTAGCTCGTAGGTCAAAACTTAGATGCCCTACCGACAGCCGGAGGGTGGGTGCCCTACCAGTTAAGTATCTCAAAAACTTTGGAAGTCCTTTTCTTGATTTGTTTTTCAAGGCAAATAAGCACAAGGACTGCTCATTTATAATTTCAACACCATACACAATTGATGGAGTTCATAATATCACGTCCGTACTAGAGCATGACACATATTAGTTAGGTCTCCCAATACCTATGTTTGTGTAAATCTTCCATCCATAGAACTAATAATTGTATTTGTTATGTTCAAATTTAGTTTGGAAATTCATTTAAAATTGATATCAATATAATCTTAAAGTTTTGATTAGCTATCAAGGGGAAACTATAACTAATGATACTAGTAAGTTGGTATCGGCATTTTCATGATTAACCATTTTACAAGAAATGGTTAATGACTTCAATTTGAGATCTGATAACGATATAAAAGGAAATTATCCGAGGCATGGAAAATTGATAGATTGAGGATGATAATCTAAGAATTTTTTTATAATAAGGAATGTTTTATTTGCATTTTTAGTGTTAGTTTTTAGCATATTAACTATCAATAGTTTTTTAAAAGAGCAATTCTCCAATGTTATATTTTTTCCAGGACCATCGCACTCGAGTTATACATGATTTTACCATATACTAGCTTTATTATTATAGATTAGATATAATATGAATGTTTCAAAGATTGTAATGTAATTCACTTATAAATCTAATGTTGATGTTAAACTTTTGATTAATGATGTATTAATTTTATATTTATTTGTATACTTGTAATTCCTATAACTTATGTATAATTAATTTGGCTCTTTCTTTTGATTTTATATACTCAATTATCATTGTGCATTAACCTATTGATATGTGGGATGACAGGTATGATTAGTGTAATTTGAGGTCCAAAATGATTGGATTATAAATTGAGAATGTAAGTAGTAGTGAAAACTGGTATTAGTCAATAACTTAGAGTTTTTTTTCCGTATATAGGAGACTCTACCAAAGTTTTGATAGAAGTTTTTTTTTTAACAAAAAATTTTCAGATAAAAAAAATTGAAAGATGATGAAACTAAAAAAAAACGCAATTTCTTAAATTATTTTAAATAAAGTAAAAAATATAAAAATGGAGACTATATATGAAAGATAAAAATTTCAATAAAATAAGAAAAAAGAAAAGAGAAAATAACGATCAAAAGAATGAGTACTAAAATTGATATAAAAATCAAATTAAATCAAAAAAATTCTAATGGATAAAATTGTAAGGAAAAAAAGATATTAAACAAAATATACCGCAATCAAAACATTAATATATTTGAATATCAAATTTAATATAATCAATAAATAACAAGATACTTTTGATTTTTTCACAACTTCAAGAAAATGTTTTCCATCTAAAATAAGAAAAAAAAATATTTTTTTTCATAAACCAAACTAAATTTCTCATTGGCTGAAAAATGCTTTATGTTAACCAACTTTCTCAATGATAAAAAAACACATAAATTTTTTCAAAAATAATTATTAAAAAACTATTTCCCATGAAATAAACCGGCTAAGTTTAATTTTTATTGATGAAAGATGTCAAATTTGCTTGAAATGCACAATACATGCAGTTTAGACAGAAAACATTATCAAACTTACCAAGGATTCAATCGAGGAACGCCTGATACTTTTATGGTTCAATTAAAAATATTAATAATATTTCGATCTATCTATGAGACAGAAAATAGATGGAGGACTAATCTGAGGTTTTCCGTGAACTCAACTGGAAACCCATCAATATATTTTTTGTTGCTCAGCCTCCAGCAGTAAAAGATTTCGATCTTCTTCCAAAACATTCAATGGAGCCTGACAGGTATTTTGGGCTTTCGAAATGCTTTAGTTGGCTCTCAGTAGGGTGCCTTTTTGTCTACAATCTGTTCCCGTTAGTTTTTTTATTGATTTTTTATATATTTATATATCGATGTATCTTTCGAAGCTTTTATTTGTTTTTGCCAGGTTAAATTCTCCAAGCACCTCTGCTATTATACTTGAAGTTTTAGGCCATCAACTACAGTTCTCTCAAGTATGCTTTTTATTTTTTTGTTCTTTTCCCATATTGCAAAACGTTGTTATTGTTTCTTGAGTTTGTATTGATTGCTATAAATTTGGAAATTTAGTGTGAGTAGTGCAATTTTTGTACAATGTTTAACCACTCACGACTGGAAAAGGTGACCTGTCTGCATGTTGTCTTGGTTATATAATAGTTACTGTGATGTTGGGGAGGGACATCAAATTCTGGATCAAAGTGAAATAGGCAGTTTTTTTCTTCTTTTTTTATTTAAAAAATTGACATTTTCTTGATATTTTGAAGAAAAATATAGTCTTTTCAATGGAAAGAGATGTGTAGCAACAAAGTTTTGCTGAACTGTATAAATATGAAATAATCATGAAAGAAAATTTTGTTCCGTCGTTGTAGTTTTGATTGATTGCATGTTTGTAATTCCTCCATCCTACAAGTTTGGTTGCTGTCAATTTTCGATTACACAGCATCACCACCTGGAGAAAATCTCTTACGTTTTATGTTGCTTTCAGTATCTTGTGATGTTTACCTAACAGGTGAATTTCTTTTCATGGTGATAGGATCCAAATTCCAAGCATTTAGGAACCACTGTTTGGGATGCATCAATGGTGTTGGTTAAATTTCTGGTAAGTTTAAAATTGTATTTCTTCATGTACTTCAAACTGTAGAGCACCCCCTCCCTGGTGTTGTTGATTCTTGGATGTTGGACTTGGGACTAAGGGTCTGTTTCACCATGATGTGCTCAATAGTCAAACAGCTCTTAGTGAACTTTAAAGAGCAGGGTTTTTCTGTAAAGAGTTTGCTTCTTAGAAAATTCATCATTTCATTGCAGTAAAGCAGCTAAAAAGCTTATCTTGCAGGAAGCATTTTCTCCCCTGCTTTTCTCATAATCATTTTAATTTCAGCGCTATGCTTCTTAGCACAGCATAGCTTACTAACCCTTATCAATTTAAGTTGATCTTATTTAGGCATTTCTTGTTACTGGGATAAATCCTTTTCAAGTTCAGTTGTATTTTGCCTGGATTCTTTCTGAAGATCCCTAATGGGGGGTTTTAGGGATTTGATCATCTTGATTTTTATCTCATTTTGTTCTGCACAAAGAAGAAGAAAACGAGAGATGATGGTTAGTACAGCAAAACTGTGGAACTAATCTTCCCATAATCTTCCAATTTATTTCTATAAATTTAAAGATGGATCTAATGTCATGGGGAAACTGCAAACTGCAAGATAAGAACAAGGTGTGCGGGGGGAGGGGACTGGCTCTTTAACTTGTGAATATGTTAACGAACACTTGATTGAAAGCTCACCTCACTAGAACATTATGCTTATCAGATTTGAATGGCCACTCATACATTACTTGTTGCACGGATTAATCAATATTTTAGATCTAAAGACATTAATCTGCAAGCTGGATGAACTGTGGAACTAATCTTCCCATAATCTTCCAATTTATTTCTATAAATTTAAAGTTGGATCTAATGTCATTGGAAAACTGCAAGCTGCAAGATAAGAACAAGGTGTGGGGTGGGTGGGTGGGGACTGGCTCTTTAACTTATGAATATGTTAACGAACACTTGATTGAAAGCTCACCTCACCAGAACATTATGCATATCAGATTTGAAAGGCCACTCATACATTGCTTGTTGCACGGATTAATCAATATTTTAGATCTAAAGACATGCATCTGCACCTCATTGGTTGTTTCAGGAAAGGAATTGCAGAAGGGGAAGGTTTTGTCCATCCAAACTGAAAGGAAAACGTGTTATTGAACTTGGAGCAGGATGTGGAGTAGCTGGATTTGGTGGGCTTGTCGTCTCTCCCCTTTTTTTTGTTTTTATCAAGTGAAATAGTGTTTCGTACATTTTACTCGGCCTGTTAATTCAATATAGATTCAGTTTTATCTAACACTAAAAGGTCTTTTGCCTCATAGTTTGATTTAAGCTGCTCTTTCCAGGGATGGCACTGCTGGGATGTGATGTAGTTGCAACTGACCAAATAGAGGTTTTGCCACTGCTAATGAGAAATGCTGAACGCAATACTGCAAGAATAATGCAGAAAGATTCCAATTCAGGTGTGCTTGCAGACATTTTGACTGGTTGTGGTCATACACTTTTTTTTCTTCTTATTCTTATTAAATAGATGTTTTTTTTACTGAATAGCCAAGTGCATTTTAAGATATTTTCTACATGCAAGTGAGTTTGATGGGAAAATGCCCTAATCAGCATGGAGTTTCTTTGGATCTATCAGGTAGAGGGGGTGCCTGGACCTTCATTATGTGTAGCATATACCTTACATGGATTTATGCTCCCTGCAGATTCATTCGGATCTATCCAGGTTGCAGAATTGGACTGGGGCAACGAAGATCATATAAGGGCTGTTGATCCACCATTTGACTACATCATTGGCACTGATGTTGTAAGTTTGTTTGGTGATTACATTTTGATGAACCCATAATGGGAAATAATATATTGCTATCTGTCTTTACTTTCATAGTTGTCTCTTCCTGGAATCCGCACTTAATTTCTCATGACCAACCCCATTTGACTTTCTGATTTATGGCCTTTAGAGTCTGACCTCAAGGTCAACATTTCAAAGAAATTGGGAAACTCATGAGCAAACTTGACCCCATGATTTCGGTGCTATGTTAAGATGTTGAATGTTTGTGATTCTTATGATGTTATGGATCTGTAGCTCTATACATGGACCCGCTTCAGTGAAGTGTTTGATTTTCAGCTTCTTTGCATACAAGGTTTATGCAGAGCATCTCTTGGATCCACTGTTGCAGACAATACTTGCTTTATCAGGACCGAAAACCACTATTTTGGTGTGTTGCTTTAAACCTTGAAAGTTTTGTTTTTCCTTTGGAAACTTGATTATGATGCTTTTACTTATTACAAAACTTCCATGTAGTTGGGGTATGAGATCCGTTCTACCAATGTCCATGAGCGAATGCTCGACATGTGGAAAAAAAACTTTGAGGTGAAAACTGTTCCAAAAGCAAAGGTATGTTATCGATGGTAATAAATACTTATGGATGAGATATTAATATGCTGTACTTGACATTTCCAAATAAAATTCCTGGACTCAAGTATGAATGGTTACCAAACTGGAGACAAAATCTGGTAAAAATTAGAACCTCTGTGTGATCCTTTAACTATTCCTCACCTGCTACTTTCCCTAAATTTTCATAAGTGTAAATATTTAAGAAACACCATCTTATAGCATTTTATTCCGTGCACTGATTGTTAGCAATCTAAGATGCCAGCTTAGTCATTGGACCTGCATCATAAATACATGCGGCTTTAGCTGGAGTATTAGTCAATACATTGTAATCACTTTGTTCTAAGAGCAGCTTGGTTCGTTGGACCTTCATAACTAATGCCTTCACCCTTTGAAGTCATTGTAACCACTTTGTCCCATGCAGATGGACTGTAATTACCAACATCCCAGTATTCAACTTTACATCATGGGAATGAAGCCTCCAGCTGGGATCATAGAAAACAGGATTTCAGAGCTTGAGCAACAAACTGACGAGGTTGAAATGGTAGATAAGGCACTGAAAGATGATGAGAATGGTGGGAGTAGCAATACCAAGAATAGGCTGGAAGATTGCAGCAGGGAAAAGGTTCATGAAGATTGTGAGCTAGCTATGAAAATTCCAAATGGAAAACTTACTGACTGGGAAGCAAGAAGATTAGGCTCAATGACTGCTCGGCTTCTTCAAGATGTCAAGATAACATGAAACATCCAGCTGGAATTTGCAGCGTACCTTTTGTACTCTCAATTCTTGTTTACAATGGATCTGCCTTATGTCTCGCATTATTTGAGTGTCTCATTATTGTCAAATTTCATGGAATGGTTGTGGAATGCTTTGGAAGTAAGGTGCCAGCAAATGATATGGCATAGCATTGCCAAAATCAATAGAAATGTTGACGTAATTTGCTTTATGATCACAACACATGGTGCCATCTGGGGTAGTGGGAAATAAGATCTGGAAAAGTAGAGTTAAGAGCTCCATGTCAGTATGCTGAACCTTTTATGAGAGTATAGAGAGGGACCTTTTAACCTTTTATGAGAGTATAGAGAGGGACCTTTTATGAGTCGAGATGTGCAGTGCTTCATCCTGAGCAGTGACCTTTTATGAGAATAATACAGTGTTTTTCAATTTTTAAAGCCTTTTGAAGATACTGTGATTGTCTAAGAATATAGAGAGGGTTTGAGAAACATTACCTAATATATAAAAGGCGTGGGGTTTTCACTGTGCACCCATGCACTGTGCATACAGACACAGTGCATTGTGGATTGCAATAATATTTTTTTTTGTTTTTGTGAACAGTGGAAGCATGTTTTTAACCCCCGAAAACGACAAATTTGTGCACAGTGACAGAGTCTCTCTCGGTTTTTCACAATTTCTTTGCACAGTACGCAGACGAAAAAAGCCCATGAAAAAGACAAAAATGCGTACAGTGAACGGGGGCAGGGCCATATTTTCCCCTCAGGTTTTTTCATAAATGTCAGTAGGATCAAGGGCATCTTTGTAATTATTCCATTATTTTATTATTTCTTTCGAGTGGGCGGCTGGCGCGTCGTCGGGCCGCGCCAGCAGCGTTCCACGCGAACGCGCCCTTTAGAAGGCGCGTGCGTATCCTTCAGGCGGTGCAAAATTCACTTCCGCCGCATTAGGCGGTGCGCCTCCATGTCCTCTATCTTCAGTCGCGGCGCGTTCCGTTACTAGATGCTCCGATAAGCGGCGGAGAAAGGTTTTGTGTCGGTTGTCGGTTTTCTCTCTCCTGCCGCCGCAAATTCAGATCTAGTCCCTGGTGTATATAGGAAGTTTATTTTGGTCCCTGATGTTTTGATTTCTGATTTTTTTTTCGTTCCTTTAATTTATTCGGTACAGATGTTTTAATTGCTTTTAATTTGGTCCCCTAATTAAAATTAGTCATATATACAACTTTTCATTTCAGTCCCTCTTCTTCTAATTTTTTTATAACATTACACAGCAATTAAACTTATTATTTCATGATTTATTTTGGTCCCAAGATTTGTTTTTTTTTCAATTTTATCCTTCAATTGGAATTAATCATATATTTTATTTTTCATTGTGTTACTTATTCTTTTTATTTTGTTATTTTATATTGATTCATTTGTTTTTTTTTAATTCTTGGATAATATTTATTTTTTATTCATAGTTATGCATCTATGCTTTTAGTTTTTGTCTTTTTTTTCAGGTTTTATTTTTAATCGGTTCAATCCTGAAATTTTATTTTATATTGGTAATCATTTTAAAATTAATATTGAAAATTTTGTCCCTTTATTCCTTTTCTTTGTGTTTTAGATTATTTTTATTTATTCTTTGAATTAGATGATTTTTATGATTTTACTATTTGCGCAATAATAATGACAATTTTAGTGATTATTTTTCAATTGCTTTTTATACAAATCTTCTGTTTTTTTGTAATGATTTTCCTGGGCAATTTTATTTTTTGATTTTTTCTGACAGTAATATTAATAATAATTTTAACTATTATAATAATCATTTTACTATTAATATTGCTCCTTTTTCTTTTCTTTGTTAATGTTTTTTCCTTTTTTGCTCCTTTTTTTTTTTGTTCTTTGGATTGGATGTTTTTTATAATTTGACTATTTATGCAATGATCATGATAATTTTAGTGGTTTTTTTTCTTTCTTTTTTATACAAATATCTTTTACTTTTTTTGATTGTTTTTTCAGGGCAATTTAATTATTTAAATTGTTTTGACAATAATATTGATAATAATTTTAACTATTATAGTAATGATGATGACAATAACATAAGGATTAAATTTTCAATTTATGTATTCATCTTATTGTTGATAGAAAATTAACTATTTAGTTTTGTTATTTGATTATTTGAGGGTTTTTTTATATTAATTCATTTTGTTTTTTTTTCTTAGGCAATTTATTTTTTATTCGTATTTATACATCTATACTTTTAGTTTTTTATAGTTTTTTTTGCTGAGATTTTTTCTAATCGATTCAGTCCTGAGATTTCAATCTAAATTGGTAATCATTTTAAAATTAATATTGCTTCCTTTTTCCCTTTTTTTTTTTCGTTGTCTGTTATTTTTATTGGTTCTTTGGATTAAATGATTTTTATGATTGTATTATTTACGCAATAATAATGATAATTTTTGTGATTGGTTTTTTATTGCTTTATTTATAAATCTTTTGCTTTTTTGAATAATTTTTCAGGGCAATTTAATTATTTTAATTATTTTGACAGTAATGTTAATAATAATTTTAACTGTTGTAGTAATGATAATGACAATAACGTTAGGATATATTTTCACTTTATTTTTTCGTCTTTTTGTTTATAGAAAATTACAACTTATTTTATACTGGTTATTTCATTGAAACCAACTAAACAAATAAATTTATATTCATTTAAATTTATATATTTTATGCAAAACTTGCACTTCATAAAAATTATATACAGATTTATTATTTTGTCTAAATTTATGCTATGATAAAAAAAATCATACATAATAAATATTTTTTTACGTTGAAAAAAAAATATGATTCACACTATGACGAGTAGCAGGGTGCCATGACTAGATGTTTTGTTTTATTTTTATTTGTTTTTTGGATTAGATGTTTTTTATAATTTTATTATTTGCGCAATAATAATAATAATAATTTTACTGATTATTTTTTTAAAAAAATCTTTTGATTTTTTTTTAAGATTTTCCTTAAATTTTAATTCATATCGATGATCATTTTAAAAATAATATTACTCTATTTTTCCTTTTATTCATTTTTTTTTTTTTTTCTGATTCTTTATTTGTTCTTTAGATTATATGATTTTTATGATTTTATTATTTATGCAATAATAATGATAATTTTGTTATTATTTTTTTTTATTGTTTTTTTATAAAAATATTTTGCTTTTTTTTTGTGATTTTTCATGACAATTTAATTATTTCAATTGTTTTGACAGTAATGTTAGTAATAATTTTAGCTTTTATAGCAATGATGATGGCAATAACGTTAGGATGAATTTTTTATTTATGTTTTCGTGTTTTTGTTGATAGAAAATTAACAACTTATTTTTTTGAATTTTATTATTGTGGGTATTTTCACAATTTATATATTTTTTTTATTTAAATTCAATTATAAAATGAACTAATCTTAATACAGTGAACTTAATAATTCAGATATCCAAGTTTTCTTGCTTTTTTAATGATGATAAATTTATGCTGGTTATTTCGTTTGAAACTACTAAACAGATAAATTTATATCGATTTTAAATTCATATATTTTATAAAAAACTTGCACTTGACATGAATTCTGCACAAATTTATTATTTTAGCTAAATTTATATTAGAATAAAAAAATACACAATTAATATTTTTTACATTGAAAATTTTTTTGTGCCGCCCACGGCGAAGCACGGGGGCATTGTCTAGTATGTATATATATATATATATATATATATATATATATATATATATATATATATATATATATATATATATATGTTATAGCCTTGTAGGTCATCAATGTTTTATTTGGACACAGACCTGTCATCCAAATGATTGGTGTTTGGAAATGCGTTCAGGAGATATTTCGACCTCATCACATTTTTCTTTTCATTAGCAAGACTAGCAGGATTACATTTTGAATTATAATCACCAAGGGTGGTTGCTAAAGCAAGGCAATTTGCACATACAAAGAAAGGTGCAACGCATTTGTTTAAATTGGAGGCTTCCACATCAACCAGCATTTCCAAATTAGAGATTATTTTGAAATCACTTCTTTTGGAGTAGATAAGGCTTTTAGCTTTCGATCTGTGTCGGGGTAAGCAAGGTTCACTACTTCTGGTTGATAAAAGGCAGTTGAGTGACTAACAAAAACCAAATTCAGCTGTCCTCAGCTAGAGTTAAGCTGTTCTTCAATGAGATAAACAGATTACAGTGTGTAATAACTATTACAGCAATGCTGTACAAAGCTGCTAGGATCTTTCAAAGAGAATCAAATCGCAAAACATATGCTGGACTTTTCCTTGCCTGGAGATGGACTTGTTACATGCACACAGAAGGAAACATGAATGGGATGGTACCTTATTGGTATGCAAGAAATGTTTTACAGTGATTTGGAAAATGAATATGTACCTGCTCGATGTAGTAGAAATTTATATTAAATAGAGGCTGTTATTGAATGGTTGTGTGTAAGCTTGCCGAAGAACTTGACTGCTGTAGAAGTTTGTCGGCGAGCTTCTATTAAATGCAGAATTCAAAATGGAAAACTGGTCCATGTAGATTCCTAAGTGTGAAATGAGAGGGTCTGCCCGACTCTTGTCTATAACAAATTTCAGGTACTGAGATTCTACAGAAGGAAATTGCAACAGCCTTTGATATCCAACTGTGGTGCCATTAACCACTCTCCTCCAGTCCCCATCTTCATTCAGGATCTCAAGATGGAATGCCATTACTCGCTGCCCCATGTGAATTGGCTCTTGTACTTGCAAAACATTGAAAGATACCGACTCTTGAAGGTTTAAGTGTAATGCCCAGTCAGATAGATTCTCCTCAGGTGCCCAATAGGTGTAAATACCTTCTTTGAAGATGTTATAGGGGTCAAAGCGAGAATCAACAATGCTGCCTCGTGTGCTGCTTGCATTAAGAATGGCATTCCCAGCTAGATTATCAGAAAATATGGACCTTAGGAGTTCAGAAAATTCTTGTAGTACTTGTATGTCTTCATCTGATATGAGACCTGAGGAGTTCGGAGGTACATTTAGTAACAAGAGACAGTTTCTGCCAACAGATTTGTAGTATATGTCGAGAAGCTTTATTGCAGATTTTGGAGCTTCCAAAGCATGCCAAAACCAACCAGGTCGAATGGATACATCACACTCAGCAGGCACCCAGTCATGACCTGATGGGTCTCCTCCCTGCGAGTATCTGTTGGATAGACAACAAAAAGTGAACACAAAAGTCTGAATACTTGATTTTGTACGCAAGAAAATCTGAGGGCAAAAGGTGCAAGGGGAAAAATTGGTGCACTCCCACAAAAAGGAGAGTCAATTTTTCTGCAGTTCTACTAAGGGGAAAAAACTAGCACTCAGTTTTATGGCAATAATTCATAAGCATATTGTATTGGACATCAAGTTCTTTAAAATTTGTTATTCAATCAATGCAACAATTAGTCAAGGGCAAAAATCTAAACATGAAAATGTCTCCATTGTAAATTGAAAACCAGGGAATTCTTCAGAAGTCACTAGCGTCACAAAATAATAAGCACTTCAAGAAATAAGCAAATGCATGAAAGTGCATTTTCATAATTGGATCCTTGTAGGATGGAGCCCTGGATCATGCATACATTGACTATACTCAAATCTCAATGGTTTCAATTTATTAAGCAGGTTAGTCATGAACAAGAGTTGTGATATGGGAAAATTAACATTACCATTTCCTAGCATAATGTACATTCAAAGATACCTAGTCAAAATTCACAAACTAAATCTAGCCCTCAATTTACATCATGCTTGCATGCAGGATGAAAAGTGTTATAGGTTGCTATGAAGTCCTCTTGACATGATCAGCATGGGATTGACATTCACACTAGAAATAAGAGTCTGAATTCTCTTCCGAGTGATGACAGAAATGTGGAAAGATCAACTCCAATGGTGTGCTCAACTACAGATAAGTTCAGTCCACAAAGCATACATTTCCCCCCAACATCTTGAAAAAATACTCTCATTTTTTTGTGTTCAGTTGAATGGGGCTTATACTTAACAGCCGAGTTGCAGTGCTGGCAAGTTCTAACTAAATCAAGTAATCTTTAGGCAGGCATGGAATCCATAGCATTGTGAACAGGCATGAACTCTTAACAAGGGCAGACCATGAATTATCAACCAAAAGTAAAAAAAGGCATGGAAGAGAAGGTTAGAAAGTCAACTCACTTAGGATCAGTGCCCCCAATCTGGGCAGAACTCCGATTAAAAAGAGACCAGCAAGTAGACCCAGCGACACCAGCCTCATCTCCAATCCACCTCGTATCCGGACCTGCATCAGAAAAGATGATAGCCCCAGGCTGAAGTTGATGGATGAGACTAAACCAACTATCAAAAAAATACTCCATGTCCTTCTCTCCCTCTCCTTTCGCACCATCCAACCATACCTCCTTTATCTCTCCATACCTGCAAAAATAAAACACAGCAGGAATAGTTCGTAATTACCGCAAAACATAAATCTAATCAAAGACAGATGTTATTTCCCAGACAGCACAATTGTTCAGGTTGAACTAACAAGTTAACAACAAGAAATAGATAAAACAAAATGCAATAATAATAAACCAGCATCTCAAATGCCAAAAGAAATACAGGCTACAAAATAATCTAATACAATAAGTCAGGAGAAAACCCCAATTGATCAAAGACAAAAGAAAGAAAAATTACCTCGTCAACAACTCGGTCATTTGGCCTAAATAGAGCTCATTATACTCCAAAGTCTTTCCATAACACACCTCATGCCTATCCCATGGTGAAAGATAAAGACCCAAATCTACACCAGCCTCTCTAGCAGCCACAGCAAGCTCTTTTACAACATCCCCACTTCCATTTCTCCAAGAAGCAGACTTGACAGAGTAATCTGTGTACTCACTGGGCCATAAACAGAATCCATCATGATGCTTTGCAGTGAGGATCACACGATTAAAGCCAGAGTCTTTAGCAACCTGGACCCACTGGGTGGTATTGAGACGGGTCGGGTTGAACACAGAAGGGTCAACCTGGCCAGTACCCCACTCAGAGTCTGTAAAGGTATTGGTTCCAAAGTGAAAGAAGAGTGCCATTGATGAGAGTTGCCATTGGAGTTGAGAAGCTGTTGGGATGGGTAAAATGGGAAGTGGGGGTGGCTTTTGGAGGGCACAGTGGGAAATGGGAAATATCAAAGAAATTGAGAGACAGAAGAGGATCAGATTCATTGTTTTGGGCTCTGATAATGGAAGACAGCAACAAGTATTTAGAGGTCAGAAGACTTGGCTTGTTAAAGGGGGAGACATTTTAGAGCACTGATCAAGCAAAGTGGAGGTTGTTACTTCCTTATCTTGATCATGCTTCGGTCAAACGCCTAATATGTTGTTAAATTATGTTATGAATCAGATCAAAAGTTAATTTTAAGGTAATATATATTTTGTTAACTTGTTTTAGATGGATGCTTTAATGACGAGAGGATCAATCAATGACTGCTTGAGTTAGCTGGTAATAAGAATTATTTTGAGCACTTACGGTACAGAAAATAAAATAAAATTACATTAAATCAATAAGAATATTTACCGATTACTAGTTTTTCCTTATACATTTTTGTACTCTGATCCAAAAGACTTGAGCCCACTAACCATCAAGAAAAGGAGAGGAGTGAAAGCCCAATTTCAAAACATGGAAGACTTCAGGTTAGGGTTAGACACTTAGGATCCAATGTGTTTTTAATTTGCTTATTTAACCTTTTTTGGATGAGTAGTTTTTTTTAATTATTCTGTGTGTATTTAATTTTTGAAGTGATTTATGATTCATATATAATTTCTTATTATCTTTTGTATATATGAAATTTAGTTTTGAAAAAAAAAGATAATGTTTTTAACATGTGCAACCTTATATAATATTGTTTTATTTTATTTTATTAAAGACAATTTAATGTGTGTCCATTTGATATTATTGTTTGATTGGATAGCAAAACTATTTTAACTAATAAGATTTAGCAAATATAATCGGTTAAATATTCTATCTTGCAGGACTAAATATCTTGATCTACATCTGCTTTTTGATTTTTTCGATTTTGTTTTTAGTTAGTGCTAATAATTTTTTTTTCTTAATTTGTTACCTTACACAGTTCTTGATTATATGATTACATGTATACTTTGAAAAATATTTATTTTAAAAAAACCCTATAAAAATATATAAAATAAAACCGAACACGGTCATGTAACTAGTTCATAGGAATGGTAAATTTGGAGAATTGTGTGTTTGCTTGATGATTGAATTTGACAAGTGGGCTTGATGGGTCTAAAATGACTTGCATGTTAAATGAAAAAAAGCCTAAAATTGGGCTTGACATGTTTTTAGCAAAGCTGAGAGTTGAGGTGGGCTTTCAGTTTAGAACCGTTGTGTGAAATGAAAACTACATGCTCCATGTTTATGCAAGTTTATGGTTTCCAGATGCAGAGACATCCTTCACTATGAATTATTAATATTATTATATTTAATTATTGAAAATATCTAAAAATATATTAGTTTAATAATAAAACAATTTCCTTCTCAGGCCATATGTGCCTTGATTACTTTGCGTTTTTTTACAGTAACATGTTTGACGAAATTACCTCTTGTGTAATTTATTTCATATTTTTATAAAATTATGGGTTAATTGAAAAAAATAAAAGATGAGAAGTAGATGGAGTTTGGCTACAATACAAATACAAAATAAAACCTACACAATATTATTCCAAAAATAATTGATCTTCAAATTTTTGTATTGAAATGTGTTTTATCTAGATAATAAACAAGTATTTCAATAAACAAAACTCAAATAGAGTTTTAAAATTATATTTGGTTAGTATTTCATGATAAAAGATACATATAGTAAAAGCTACTTAATACTTCCTAAGAAAATATTAATAAATATCACATAAAGAGTTCAACTATAATGACATAAATGATATTACAAGAAAAGGTTATAATTGAAGGAGATATGTCTTGAATAGTCTTCAAGTGGCGTGACATGATGACAAAGAGCTTGAGATCTACACAGCAGGTCTCGAGTTCGAATCAGGACGTGCATCTCTTATAAAGAGTCTTGGACAACCGATGATTTTACTCATTCATTTGGGGGCCCATAAAGTATGTTTTCCAGGGATGAAGTTTCATCGAATCCAAAAAAAAAAATCTTGAATAACTTGTGTACCTATAATTAGAGATTGAGATCCAAGTAAATCAAAATTTATTTGACAATATTATAACATATTTTAACAATTTTAATTTTCTATTAATAAAAAAAAAGAGGGAGTGGAACCCCTTGAAACTCCATGCACACCTCCATTTTTATCAAAAAAAAAAAAATTCAATCCTCCACATTATTCTCAATTAAAAGGGGACCACGTGAATTTTCATGACTCTTTTTTTATTAAATAAGGCAAGTAATTCATTAAGGTAAGTAGAATATTTTACACATATTAATAAAGTTAATATATATAGTATTAAGAAAGATAAAATAATTATTATCAATATATATTAAAAATATAATAAACTACTTAAATATATGAGTTGATGACATTATAATTGTAATGGATAAAATTTCTATCATATCTAGTTTCATTTCAATAAATGGAGGGGGACGGACCTCGCAGTGTCAGAGTACAATCTGGTAATTAAGTTTTGTTTCTGGTCAAGACGTCAAACCACCTAGAGTTACGCTCAGGGGACCATCTTGCATGCGTTTGTCCACGGCAAGATTGACACGTGTCGAGAACACATGCAAATGTAATAAATATGAAAAATAAAGCACGAATCTCAAGACTTGATTGTCATCGTGTTTTGTCTGGTACACGTGGGAGTCTACAGACGGGTGAGAGTATACGTGCGCAATCTGTTGCATCATCATGACAGCGAGGCTAACGTTTGTCCCTCGAATCCTAGTTGAGACTTGTTTGACTTTTGTTCTTGTTTTTTGTATTTAAAAGCCCCTTTGATTTTATAGGTGTTGTCTGTATTTTAAAAATATTTAAAAAAATAATAATTTTTTTATTTTTTTATTTTTGTTTGAATTTTTTTAGGGGTTTTTGATCATTTTTATATGTTAATATCAAAATTAATTTTTAAAAAATATAACTACATCATTTTGATGTATTTTTTTTAAAAAAAAACACTTTAAAAAATAATTGTAAATACACTTCAAACAGTTAAATTGCGTTTTGGTCCTCGACTGTTTCGGTTTTCTCGATGCTTGCAACTACCTTGACTAAACAAATTGTTTTTATTGAATTATATTGTAGTGAAATTGAAGTCACGGTATTAATGTTACTGTGTTAGTAGATACATAGTCTTCGGAAAAATCTAAAATCTTGTCTGAATCATGTTTTTAATTGAATAAGGTAAGATATTTATTTTGTGTGTGTTTTTAATAATATGGTTAATATGATCAAACTTATTAAAGCTCAACGAGGTGAACATTAATAAAAAAAAAATATATTTAATAAAAATAGTGGACACAAGCTCAACCGAATAACGTATTGAAAATTAGTTTTTAAATTAAATATCTAAATGTACTCTATAATTGAAATCAATATGTCAAACTATCAATCTACAATAGTTTATAGGTTTATTTGATGGTCAAGAAACCTATTGAACATGCTGATGTGTTCTTTTATGATATTCTATTCTCTTTTTTTTTGTTGGTTATTTAATTTTGATTTTAAAATGACAATTAATTAGGTTTTAGATGAAAAACGGATTGATTTTGACATGAGAGTTTCAAGCTTGCTGAAAGCACAATCATGTGGATCGTTGACAAAAATCAAAATATGTGTTCGGTAATCTGTTAAATCTTCAAATGTGATTATGATTGTATACAATGTTCTTAGCATACAAGATTCACAGCAGCGAATTAGTTTCTAGAAGCTCCACAAATTTATTTAAAAATTAAAATAGATTATAACACTAAATAAAAATCATACTGCATTTATTAAACACCTAGCTCATATGCAGGGTTGACATAATTTTAAATATGCCACAAATAAAGTACATCAAAAATAATATGAACTGCCCATTTTCTCTTGTTCCATCCTTTTTTTCTTAAAAAAAAATATAGTAATTGCAAGCAAGCACGGAAGAACAGGTCAAAACACAAGAGTCAAGGGCGGTCAATAAAGAAATCATTTGTGATTAACGAATCCTTTTCATTTTAACAACCTACAGATATTAAATACAAATTTGTCTTAAGAATTTAATAATTATCAAATGGGTACAGCCTGCAAAGTTTTTCTACCTTAGCTTGCCAACCGTTGAGAAATAGAGAAGAGCAAGAATCTTTCTTGTGTTAGAGTCAACGTAGATTACGACACTTCTCTTTCCATTTAATTGTGTCATAAGTTAAAGGAGAAGGCATAAAAGGATCCATAGCTTCTTTCAAAACTTTGTTTGCTCATTCGTTAGAGATTATTAGATGTGTATATGTGTGTGTATAAACAAATACAAGACATCTAGATATAGATTACTATGAATTTCGACAATAAAATTATTATTTTAACCTTTGAGTTGAACCCTCAAAATTGAAAATATTTTAAATATTTTCAGGGGACATGTTTGTTATTTTAAACCAACACTAATACAGTGAATTCAATAATTCAAGTATCTGAAGCTTCTTGTTTTTTTAATGATAATGATAATTCAGATATTCATATATTTTATAGGAAACTCACACTTCACAAGAATTCTGCACGAATTTATTATTTTAGTCAAATTTATATTATAATAATAAAAATCTTACATAATTAATATTTCTTTTCATTGAAAAAAAAATGATTCCAGAGTTAGAGAGAGAGAGAGAGAGATCTCACTAGCGTAGACAAGTCAACAAAAAAGGATATTGCTAATGGTAATATTGAAACAGAAGTGATGTTGATAATAATGCATGCATTGTAGGTAGGAATCATTATACTTATTATAAAGCCTACCAACATATTAATGTTTCATTATCTTTCCTGAGTCTGTCAAAAGCATTTAATTATAATTTATTATCTAGCAGCCCACAAGTTTGATTTTTTTTTGAGAAAGAAGTCTGATTCGTTTTTAGTTGTGCCCTATTCGTGTTCATCTCTTGCTTGTTTCGAGTTTTCCCCTTTTTAAAAAAAAATATATATACAAGGAAACTATCTACGTTTGCCTCCATGTATAAAAAAAATGAGATTGTAACAAAAAAATGTGATTCTTTGCGTTTTAAACTTTGAATCAATCACATCCTCTCTCTCTCTCTCTCTCTCTCTCTCTCTCTCTCTCTCTTAATTTTCCGAAGTATTTACATAAAGATTTCCTTTTGTTTTTCTATTTCTTATATAATTATTTTTAATTCCTATTGAAATAAATAAATTCGTGAATGTATATATTCTTTTTTTTTTGTGTGTAAAACATTTTTTAAATGTTATTTTTTGGCATTTTGATATAGTATATGTAGTTTGTTGATTTGTTTACTTGTTTTATAATCTATCCCATATAAATTTGTTGTGTGAATGTATAATTTGTACATGTTAAAGTTTGTTTGAGATTTTAAAAAATTGTATTTGTTTATAATTTAATAAAATAGGGTTCAATTTTATGACTTAGGTGTTTTGTAATTAAATAAATAATGACTTATTTAATGGTTCACATTTCATGTTTTGTCAATTTTATTGTTAAATTTTTTTTTGTAAATTTACGGAATTTGAATTTTTCTTACTAAAAAGCATGATCAAGACAGAAAGATACATAACAATAGAGTTTATGTTAATGGGTCGACTCTTAATGAATTTGAAGTTAATTATTATGAGAAGTTAGAAGAGGTGATGGAATTACAATACCATAACAAGCAATATAAAATATTTCTATTCAAATGCTAATTATATTATACCACTAATAGAGGAAACATAGTATATACCTATAATGGTTTGGTGAAAATTAATACAAAGGCTAAACTTCACAATATTAATGATGTTTTTATTTTCGCCAAACAATGTCAATAAGTTTATTACACAAACACCCCTTCCAATAAAAAAGATTGTTTGGGGTTTGAGTGGTTATCCGTAAAGAAAAACAAACCTAGAGGTTGTGTTCAGGTTGTTTAGGATGATAATGATGAAGTAACTACATTAGATGATAATGTAAATCCCAACAGAACTTGTAATTTAATTTGCAAACTTATCTAATTCAAGCTTGAGATTGATAATTGAGCCTGACATAATACACAACCTATCTTAAGGCTCCAAGACTTTAATAACCACTCTCACATAATGTTCTCACCTGGAGATAGGCACAAGAAGTATAAAATCAAACAAAGATTAGTCAATATATGACAACTTTATGCGAATTAAATTTAAAAACTAACTCTTAGGAAAAAACCCTAAAATAACTTAATAAACTCACATGACCCAATTTAAAGTTAGGCCCTAAATAACCATAAAACTAACTAAATAATATGAAAATAATAAATAAATATTCTTAAATTTTAAATTATGGTTCTTAAGCCCATATTGAATATGAATTAAATTTGTCAAGGCTTGTTTTTCTCAGGCTATTTCTCTTTTGTAGTCCACCTTGACCTATGTGTCTTGTAAAAACCCATTATAGGCTTTCTCAAACTTCTTTGCTTCAACCCTTGTGATTGGGCATATTGGAACTAGTAATGAAATATAAAAGTTGATGAAGATGATGATATAAATGAGCAAAATTCAATGTAGAATATTATGATGGACATGATGATGATACAATTAAAGAAGAAAAATATAATTTTGATTAATTTCTAAAATAACAATATGTAATGAAATTAACTTTGTTGTAATATTTTTGGTTATTCCTTTACAATGATGTGAGTAAAATATTTATTTTTGTGATTTTATTATTATAAACAAATATGGTGTTAGTATGGTGTGATTTCATTGTATTTACAAGTTGAATAGATATAAAATACAAAACTACCATGGAAAAAGAAATTGTTTAATATTGATGGAATCATCATTCATTGTAAATTATAGATGAAATCATCATTATATGAGATCTTGTATTAAAAGAGCATCTGTATTTTGTGACTCCTCTATTGTGACTATCATATAATGGAACTTCTTTTGCTACGAGCGTAGGAACTTCTTTACCACAAATGTCTTTTTCATTTTCTTCTCATATCTTTTAATTTGATTATTATGACCAATATTCTTACAAAATATGCTGAAAATATTCTTTTCTTTAAGCATATGTAACTTTTTGAAAGTCACCATATAGCTTTTATATATGACCATATCTTTCTCAAACTATCAACTCTTTAGTTTGATTATTGCAAAACTTCTCATGTGTTTTTAGCGATGGTTGCATTTGTCACTATCTTGAAAAGTGGTGTCAATAAAATATTGGTGAATGATTGTTAGTGATCATTGATCATTCCTTCATGCTTTTGCATGACTTTTTTTTTGGATGAAATCAACGTTGTTCTTTCTATAGGCTCTTCAAAGCCTTTCTCAACTATTTCCACACATCTTGGGAATCTAGCCATGTTTTTACTCTAATATGCCAAGTTTCATAGTTGTTCTTTCTCAACCTAAGACATTGAAGTGGGAAGTTTGGACTTGCATGTTAAATACTCAAACTCAAGCTCTGATGCTAATCCTTGGAAGAAAGATTGGTATGATATCAAAAACAGTAATGCAAAAAATTAAACCGAATATATACTTTCATATGACTATAATTTAACACTAGAACATATTTAAAACAAAAAATAACACTCATCTTTTTTAAAAGAAATATATATTACTGAATCAAAAGATAACATCGATTACTTTTGACTGGGTGATTGATATATATATATATATATATATATATATATAGCCTAGAGAGACCCCTTAAACCATGCAAAACTCTCTCTCTCTCTCTCCCCCCCAATGTTAACTGTCGTTGGAAGAAAGATCTGAATATTGATTGTATTTTACCGATTGAACCGGTTGACCGTTTCTCAATCATTGGGCCGCTTGAACTTATTCAACCAAGTTGTTGTGTCTCAATTGATTATTTCAAACAAATTAATCGATCAATTCTCAAGCAATAAACCGATAGCTCTATTATTTAAAAAAAAATGTAAGTGTAGTTTGGTTTCAGCAAACAAATCTAGATTGATTGGAACTTATAGAAAAACAGTTTTTTTTTTGATGCACGACAGCAAGCCTCGCAAATAGTATTTGAAACTGACAAGGAAGACAAATGACAAAGTGAGGGGGGGTTACAGTAAGTAGAAGGAAGGATTCGTAAACCTTAAAGTAATCGATCCCATCTTGGATTTCAGCCGTTCCAATCAGTTTCTTCCTGACAAGGTTCATTTCCAATACTTTATGATTCAATCAAAGCAGATCAATTATATGTTTTTAAAAAGTCGAAGACAGCCAGAAATATTTATTAAAATTACTCGATGGCTTCAGAAACATGTTGCTTAGTCCTGTTTTCATATTAGACTCTCCAAAATGATTACTGGATCCTCTGATTTTTTTATTAAAAAAATCAGGCTCTGTATCAGTGATGCAGTGAGAATTTTATCCCAACTATATATTTAAAAGCACTTAATTAATCGATATATCATAATTTTATATAATTTCTATTGAAAACTCTTAAAATCATGGCTTAAACCCCCCTATAATTTAAAGAAAAATAAACTTATTTTTTAATTATGAACAATAAAAACTATCACAGTACCAAACACGTAACCTTATCATATTTCGATCATGAACCTCTCAATAATTCAATTCACCCTCCGGTCACTGATTATAATAGTAAGACAACCGATTGCCACGTGGTCTTTGTTGTTTTGAAGCCAAGATTTTTTAAGAGAGAAAACGATCATTACTACATGCATCATTTGTAGCGGTGAAAAAACTGAAACGTCATCGTTGGACGTTGCATTGGTTTTTTTATAACCTCTGGGATTCCTCTCTTCTTTTAAGGGGACATGATTTATAATCACCAAAATATTTTTATTTTATTAGAATAAAACATTTTTGACTTTCCAAAATAAAATATATTGAAGTCCCTGTTTTATAAGGAAACTCAAGATTCTTTTCAAGTACTTGAAAAAAAAAGAAGTAGTTCTTGCTAGAACTATACGCGTCCGAAAATAATAATCCTGGCATCTTGCCGCTGCCATACATGCATGAGCTCATAACTTGGCTGAGCTCAAAATAAAATAATAAATGGCAACTCCTTCTCTTACCGTTCTTTTGAATCTCAGCCAGACCAAAGAATGATGATGCTTCCAAGGAGCTTCAATCCCGTTTGGCTCCTGTTAAGTTGAAACATTGTCATCGAGTATCCACCATATTAAATGGGACTCATGAGATGCATTATATTTTAAAAATATTTTTGAATTTTTATTTTATTTTAAATTAAAGATTTTTTAAATTTTTATATTATTATTTTAATACATTTATGAACATCAATAACTTTTAAAATCAAGATCATCATCAATCTCACTCTCCATCCTATATTTAAATCAGTTATCAATGTCATAAATTTCGTGCTAGAATCATAATGTGACAAACGGTGTTAATTACTGCATGTTTCCTTGGAATTTGAAAAATCCATGTTAGGTATAAAATTAAATAGGAATCTATCATTCGTTTTTCTTGCTGTATAATAATGAAAATCGAGTTGTAAATTTTTGACTTGGAAATCATGATCGTTTCGACGTTTACTCTTATTTTAATTTTTAAGACACTTATCTAAATCTAGGACGCACATCAACCATACATAAGGCATATTTCAGGATGGAAAATAGGGAACAGTAACAGTTGAGAAGGAAAAAGGGACATATGAGAAAGACTGTTTGGTTTCAAAACTTGTAATGAGGTTTTATTTTTTTCGTACTCGGAGGAGAATTCTTGCAACGTTTCTCCTTTTGGTTGGTCTTCTAAAGAGCTCAGGAACTCTTCCAGTTTGTAGTGTGGGGTTTATTTTTATTTTTATTTTTATTTTTATTTAACCGAGAATTGTCCCATCCAAGTCCACTAGTTCTCATCAATCCCTGTAAGGAAATGTTGCCATTTTGGACAGCAAAATTCTGTGACACAAGGTTGCCTATCTTTATTCTCATGCCGTGCAGTAGCTGTAACGAGTCAATTTCGCCTCCTTCCACCGCCAGTCAAATTAATTTTTATGACTATTTAGCTATTTAATGACTTTAATTTTCAGCTGAAAACGTTATCTAAAATTAATCGATTGATTTTTTGGATATAAATACAATATTTATAATTGATAAAAGTATGATTTTAATTTATTTAAAAAAAAACTCAAGATGATATCTTTTTTTTTAAATTTGAGATTGACTCGATCTTAATCTCTAAGCAACTCGTGTCATGGACTCCATTGAGTTCAATAATGTTATTTTTTCTAAAGTATATTTTTTATTATATTCATAATTTATTTATTTATCAATCTCATATGGAAGGATAAAATCAAGAAAATATATTAAAATAATTAATATATGAACCGAGTAATTTGTGAACTCGTCAAATCTATGAACCGAGTAACCTGGGCTAGCGCGCCAAACTTGTGAACCGAATTATTGACTCCAATGAGATTATAATTTATTTTTTGAAAAAAATATTTTTTATTTAATAGCATGGTAACAAAAATAGATGATAACAAAATCAAACACTAACTTAATTCTAAGATGTTGAAAACAATAATGAAAAAAAGACGGTTAAACTTGTTAGACCTTTTCTATACAAATATTTTTTTTAGAATATGAGAATAAAATAAAGGATAAAAAAACTCAAGTTTAGAAAGAGAGAGAAAGAGTGAAGACACCCCCTATAAGTTTATTTTTTTATTCGTAATGTTTTTTTAGAAACAAAATTGAAAAAACTGAGAGATAAATATAAGTCAAAATATTTAATATTGTAATATGAGTAATTTACATAATTGTGTTTAATGAGTTTTTTTTTATTCAAATTACATTAAAATAGAAATCGTTAAACACATAAGATTTATTGGATAAAAGGAAAAGAAAAAAACATATTATGCAAGATTGCATAAAAATATCATAATAAATAAATATTATTCATTTTTTAGGTGTTTTCAAAATAACAAAATATCTAATTTAAACTTCCCTCATCACATAGAACCATTTGGAACAAAAAACAAATATTTGGGTGCCCAGAATTGTGGAAACAACAACTTTCTCTTTTTAGGTCGGATTTCATCAATCGCTATTCTCTTCTATCATCCAATAAGAACTGAAAATAATGAAATTAAAGTTTAGTACCAAAATAAATTCTTAAAAAATAAAAAGGGACATGTGACCTTATAGATAAAAAATGAGGAACAAAAATGTACTTTCACCAACAAATTTGAATGCACCTCACCTAATTACACGTGTATTGCACTTGAGTCCCACATCGAAAAAAACATATAAGATGATGAACAATAATAAAAACATCACACCATTTAGCTTCTTTCATAATAATAAGTGAAGTAAAGGATCGCCCAGCAACATATATATATATATATATATATATATATATATATATATATATATATATATTCGGATGCATAGTTTATAACTATACCAAGGATTTTATCATGAAGGTGCATTGGGTAATAATTAACTCTTCCTTTACCAAAGAAAAGCTATAAATTAAAGCTTTTTCATAATTAGATATATGTAATATATAGTTTTAAGAATATAGTTACGGCAAAACACAATATCAATCACATCTTTTATACTACCAAATAGATCATTAACGTACAACGCAAAACATGTTTTTAGTAGATAGAAAATCATTTCTTGTTTTCATTAAAGGAAGTCTGGAAGTGTGTATGTACGACTTTTTTCATGTCTTGGATTCAAAGAATTATTAATTACCAAAGGAAGAGAGTAGTGAGACTTTTTATTTTTGTTTGTCTTTAGTTGGGAAAATTATTAACTACCAAGTTGAGGCCAGTTAGTTATACACATAGTCCATGGTTTGGAAAATGTCACAATTTAAAGGGCTGTAGCTATCAACTCATCTCCTGTTGAATTTCTTCTTATGAAGACTTAAGGATGCGTTTGAAAAATGTGGAGGGGGAGAGGGTGGAGGTTTTCTTTAGGGTATCAAAATATTTGAGGATGGAAAGTTCTTTTAGGTTTGCTAATATTTAAGAGAGGGCAGCGTGCCCGTTAGAAGCTTGATTGAGCTTGCCTGTCATTTTGACTTGTGTGTGTGTGTGTGTTTCCGGAAGAGAATAGTTTTCTTTCTCCTCTTACTGTCGACACCCCACCATTATTAAAAGGCACGAGCGCAGACCTCGTCCAGCTTCTGTAGGAGGCGAGACCTTCTGGGGTTCTTACAGAAGAGGATAACCAAGACACGAGATCTTGAGAAAGATCAGAGATGGGAAGGGCTCCTTGTTGTGACAAGGCAAATGTGAAGAAGGGGCCATGGTCACCAGAAGAAGATTCCAAGCTTAAACAGTACATCGAGAAACATGGGACTGGTGGCAATTGGATTGCTCTACCTCAGAAAGCTGGTAAGATAAACTCAAACAATCTATTATATCAGGAGCAAATTAACCATTTCATCCCCCTCTCTCTAATGCTGTTGCTTCGGCATGGTTTTGGTGATTTTGATGATCAGGGCTTAAGAGATGCGGCAAGAGTTGTAGATTGAGATGGCTGAACTATCTCAGGCCCAACATTAAACATGGTGAATTCTCTGATGTGGAGGATAGGGTGATCTGCAGCCTATTTGCAAACATTGGAAGCAGGTGCGTTTGTTTCCATTTTAAACAACTTCTTCACCTTTGTTTGTCTTTTTTGGTTTGATCCATGATTTCTACTCTAGTTACACAAATTATCTGTTTTTAATCTCTTCCACCAGTATCACCTGTCATGTGATGAAATGATATTGAGGCAATTTTCCTGAAAATAGCTAGGGAAGGAAAAGAGAAAATTACAGGCTGTTTTTCCTCTTGCAAAAATCAAGAATAATTTTCTTTTTTTGGATAATCTCTGTGCATGCATGCCAGGTTTGGATCCAACATCGATCATTGACCTTCTCACAGCTGTGAAGTGCATATACCTGAGATTTCACTTCTTAATTATACAACCTCATTTTCTTTTAACATGCAAATCGCAGATGGTCAATAATTGCTGCTCAGCTACCAGGAAGGACTGATAATGATATCAAGAATTACTGGAACACCAAGCTCAAGAAGAAACTCATGGCCATGGCTCCTCAATCTCAAAGAAAATCCCCGCCATTCCCATCTTCACATCAAACTGATCCACCATTACCATCTCATTCACTCTTGTCAATCTATAAAGACGCTGGTGCTTCTTTCTCTTACTACTCCCAGAACAAATCTTTCTCTGGCTTCGATCCCATTTCACAAATTCCATCCGGTCTCTTAAGCAGCAACAGTGTTTCTTTAGCCACCAACTCTCTACTTTTCCAACCTAACAGCCAAGAGGGATTGTTCAGCCCCATGCAATACTATCATCCAGCTGTGAAAGATAATTTCTTGGTGTTTGGCAGTGAAGCAAGCTGCAGCTCTAATTCTGATGGGAATTGCAGCCAGATAAGCTATGGCAGATCAGAGATCAAACAAGAAGATATGGGATTTCACAGCTTGATGTCAAATAACGGGTATGAAAATCAGAACCAAAACTTCATGCTAAGTTATGGCAACCACGGAGTTGAAAATCTGAACCAGTGGGTAGAGAAGCCGAATGGGAACATTGGAGAAACCCCATTGGACTATGACCTCGTGGAGGATGTCGGGCAGCTGATTAGCAGTAGCAGTGATAATAATAATAATATTAATCTGTGTATTGACAGCCTGCTCATTGATGAAAACAAGACGCAAGAGAAGGCCATGTACTACTACTGAACGAAATGATATATATGGACTGACTGGAAGTAAAATCAAGAAAGATTTGACGGGGTAAGGTGGAGAGATTTCAGACAAGACTTTGAGTTCCTGGAGGATTGTGTTGTTTCCTCTGATGATTATATGAAACATTTCTTCTTTTAACAGTACATTGTTTTTTTTTTTTGTAAAGCTTGCTTTTTTCTTTCTAATTTTTCTTCATGCTTTTTGTTTATGGTAGGGTGATAGATCTAGCTTGCTAGTCGATGAAGATAGTGATGTGTTAATTTGTACGGTCTCTCAATCACAAGTAAGAGTTGTAAAAGCCAGCAGAAAAACAAGAATTTAATGATTAAGAGTGCCCATTACATATACTGTGATGTTATTAATGTTTTTTTTTATTCAATATATCAAAGTGTGATGTTCATTTACGGTGTCTGAAGGGTTAATTGCGAGGATCACTATAGATTGTGCACTTCTTTGCCAGGGATTTTGATCGAGGAGCCCATATATTTTATAGTATTATAGTGCTAGCTAGCTAAGATCTGACTACAGAGACTATGAATTTTTTAAACGGGAAAGATGGTGGTGGGAATTTTGGATTTTTGTGGAGGCAGAAGCTTTAAAAATGGTGTAATAAATTATCATAATCTCAGTTTTTCCTCGCACAACCCCCGTTTATTTATTATATTACATGCAAAATCCATTATTTCACGGTCCCGTCTTTTTGTTTATTTATACACTTATTGTAATGAGACATATCATTTTTTTTTAGTTTTATATATATTTGTTTCCTAAAATCCAAGGAATCAAAGGTAAGGTGATATAATTGAATACTAATTTCAACTAAAAATACAACTTGATGTTGTCCAAGTTAACCTTTTAAATTAACATAAATAAACCTATAATCGAGAACTAACAAGTCAGGAAATTTCATCTTGCGCAAAGAAACTAGTATGCAATTAGATCCCTAGCAACCCCAAGTTCATGCTAGAACACAAAACAGATCCAACTCTTCACTAGAGAAGAGCTAATGTTTACACTTAATAGCCACAAAATTGATTGAGGAATTTTAGTTTATTTTGTAATAATAATTATAATAAAAATAAATGTATATATTGATGAACAGTTGTTGAGAGTTTCTTGTAGAAGCTGCCGTTTCCATATGATCATCTAAATTAATTTAATTGGTTCAAATAAATATATATCTCATAGCATCAACAAAAAATCTCAATAACATAAAGAATAAAATTAAAGTGTGGTACCTAGCATTACTATACTTATGAATAATGATATCCCTGCAAAAGCAATGTCTCAAAAGTCTAAATAATAATAATAATAATTATAATGTAAATTTCTGTTGAGTTTAATTACTGGTCAAATTTAATTTAATTGATTTCTATAACTGGATTCCCGGAATAATAATCATTTAACTCTGTTTTTTTTTGTAGCCAAAAAAGAGGAGTGCAAGCAAACACAGGGCGACAGGGAATCCTCATCGGGAACTACTCCAAACCAAACAGGTCCAAGACCCAAAGATCTGAGTCAGGCAGTGCCATTTTTCTATGTGCCTCTCTGCGTGTACATATGGATCAGATTTCCAATATTATAAATATAACATTAAATAAATCTCAAATATGTGTTGTATACTTGTGTATATGTATATGTATATGTGTATGTATATGTATATGTGTACGCATGTATCCGAAATGCATTATTAACTAGCTTGCCAGCTATGTGAGCGTGTACTTCTACATGCTCCGGATATTTATTTTTTTAGTAATATGAATGAATGTTTTTGAGTGGAGTAGTTGTTATTTTTTAAAATATTTTTTATTTTATTTTTGATCTTAGTATATTAAAATCATTCAAAAATATATAAAAACATAATCTTTTAAAAAAAAATTAAAAGCTTATACACCACAATTCCATCCTGTGCTTAAATATAAAAGTCAAAAGGTATGTCACATAAGTTTGTGCAAATAACTGTAGCATAAAATTAATTCTGTTTTTCAGGGAAAAAAAAAGAGAGAGGAATTAAATAAAGGGCCCTTTTCATGACCTGACACTTAAAGCATGGCAACCTCAAAAGTCTTATTTTGGACTTTGGTTGACTATTGTTTATGACCTGAATTTACCACTTTAGTCATGCATAGGGCACCGATTTACGGACGCATTTTCCACCACCCAAATTTTCTACCAACGACTACCGCCATGCACAAGAAGATTTCTTAGTTTGGCAATAAACAAAGAATAATCACAGCTTCATATGGTATGAGATAGATTGGACTTAGGGTTAAAGTGAACCCCTTTTTTTCACGGGTCTTTATTTATTTTTTACTATAAAGTCTTGAGGAAAAATAATATGTCGACGGTCGTATTTTGAAAACCCAGTGATGGGGTATGTGTTTGAATTTGTAGAGTGGCCACGCATGGGATAGCCTCCCAAATCGCAACCATGTCGTGAAATATTCTTCTTCGTCTACCAAACTTTGAAGCCTAAGCTTTGAGAATGGTGATGGGTGTTAATAACATTATCCTCTCCGTACCAAACTTGAAGCCTAAGCTTTGAGAATGGTGATGGCATCCAGCAATTACCCCGGACATTCACGTTTCAAACTTGGACCGTACTGACCCAACGCTTTATTTAAGCTGCCATTTTTTTTTAATTCTAAAATCGACATCCAACCTCCAGTGACCATAATTATAAACACAGGGTCTCGTTCATAACAAGATTTAAGTAATGGGTTAAACGAGTTGATTCAAAACAACATCGTATTAATAATATATATTTAAGAAAAAAAC
This sequence comes from Salix viminalis, assembly GCA_029228465.1. Classification (NCBI taxonomy): domain Eukaryota; kingdom Viridiplantae; phylum Streptophyta; class Magnoliopsida; order Malpighiales; family Salicaceae; genus Salix; species Salix viminalis. Next base: position 348,284 of record CM055434.1, read on the forward strand.
ATGTAGTCATATAAACAAAGCTAATTTAGAAGAAAAAAATCAGATTAGATCTAGACTTCGTTTTGACCAAACTTTAATTTAACATGCTGAGTTTAACGAGATTAACTTCAAACTTAGATGAACAAGAAACTCAAACCAAGTCAGCTTCTTCATGCTTAGTGATAATCATAAAGCATATTTTAACTTAGATTGAAATCTTTAAATTTATTATATATGATGAGACGATTCCTACAACTATACAATAAAAAATATGGGAGTCAATACAAGTTTTATATTGTTCATTTAAATAGTGAGATCTTTGGAGCTTTTTTTCCCTTTCGATTGATTTTTTAATGGACTATTTAGATGAAAGTGGGTGTGCGTTTATAATAAAACAATTTTCATTCTGATCCAAAATTAAGTTTGTTAATTTTTTTTAGTCCTTGGATTTGAGAGAGGAGAGGGAAACTCGCTGGAAAATGACGGAAGGAAAAAAAAAAAGACGTTTGTTATCACGATTTAAACAGCCGAAATAGCTAAAACTGATGTCGAAGAATTCAAGCAGTTTGATGATTGCTGTTATTAGCCTTCCTTCTTGCTATAAAAAAATAGACGAGGCTTGAGAGAGATTTTTTCCGATTTGATTTTGTGATTTTTCGATCAATTTAAAAGTATTTTTGAGTCGAGAGATTTATTTATTAAGATCTTTAGGGTATTTTTAGTGTCAAAAGAGCACGCAGTAAGAACACATAATATTAATAATAAAGCTACAGGTGATCGCCATTAACAAGAAATGCATGCATTGAAAACAGCTTTTCTTTGTCACCGTCGCAAGTCTACTTTGGAGAATCCACCTTCAGAGGAGAGAATTCTTCAAAACTGCAACGTGCCTCTTTTCCTGCATCAAGACATTTGAGTTTCAAATTGTTAAGACCTGGAATAAACCACTGACCTCACAAAATTGACAAAAAGAGAATCATGAAAATGGATGTGAAAACAATTTTGCATCATAAACAGTAACAGTATAGAGTTGATTCTGTTGCCAATCTATGAAAGATGGAAGAGATTAAAAATGAAGCAATGGTGACAGCAAGAACAATAACAAAAAGCTGTATTGCGTCTCACATGATATCAAGCAGCAGATTCAGTTATTTTTCCTATAGTTTTGAGATCGAAGATTTCTATCCAATAGCCATCAGGATCCTTAATGAATGCTATCCCTTTCATTTTTCCTGCAGCCAGACACGCAAATTTGATCCAGGTAATTATAAAATATAAAATAAACGATGCACCAATGGCAATAAATTCCTTTGTTGCACCATAAACCCAAATAAAACAACTATTTTCCTCAAGTCATTGGTGCAAATAATTTTTCAGGCCTGTGATAAGAGAGGAAAATAGAAGACAAGAACACAGTGCAAAGATAAATTTGGTTGAGCATCAGTAATCAGTGCTTTTTTTAGCTGTTTTTCAATGGTTTTGAGATAATCAGTGCTTTTTTTAGGTTGAGCATCAATAATCAGTGCTTTAAATTAAAGAGAACATATTTATATCAATTGGATTAATCAAGAAATTCATATAAAGGCAACTGTAGAGGATGAGGGCAGATCATCAATGAGATAATCAAATCACAAATTACCACACTTGGTACCATTGATTCTATGACACATATATACTTCTGGTCCATGAGTCAGTAGCACAGAATTTGATGATGGCATCATGAACTTTAGCTCAGCATACAATATATACTTGATCATATGATTTCTCAGTTCATGCAGCAAGTTTCATTCTCACAATATCATATCACCTAGCATATTACTGTTTAAGAAACCACGGCAAGCCTTCTATTCTCCTTTATTCTCTAAACATATACCACCTTAATTTACTTTAAAAGTTCTTGCCAAAGCATGCTTATTGAGAACAGTCTCAAGTCCTAAATCTAAACCTAATTCTTAATCCATACAAAATCCTCATAACTCATCAACCAATAAACTACAAACCTTGGCTGACAATAGTTTTACAAATGATGAATTGACATTCCCAAACCATCCTGCTCCAGGAGTTGCCTGTTTTATATATGCCCGTTTTCTTTCCTTCTCCTCTTGATATGCACACCCATGTGTGCGAGCGCAAGAAGCAGACGAGTACATCATCCAGAAATTTTACCTCTTATTTCAAACTAAAAAAAATGTGTACAACTTGCAGGTTAAACCATTGATGGATGCCATGTATACGACAGAACCCATGTCCAAAATTAACATCAGTTTATCTAGCCAAATAGCAAACCATTTAACCTGATCAATACCTTACATATAAACTACCAGCAACATAGTGCAAATCAGATGCTCGTGTTAATTATGGATAAACTATTTTATCATCTAAAAGAGGAGCCTTACCATCCTCTGGTTTTTTGACAAACTCCACCCCTAGGCGTTCAAATCTCTCGCATGCCTTGTATGTGTCATCAACAGTAACACCAATATGTCCTGAAATGCAAATAAAAACTGTCAACATTACTTCTTGCTTGGCATAATCATTAAATCTAAAGAAAAAGAAGGAATTGGAACTTGTATGTTAAGCTGATAGAAGATGTAGATAAAAAATTCCATGAAAGACGAGCGCATTATGACTTAGCACCCTTGTTTGATGTCAGGTAGAAACTAAACTGGAAATAGCAACTGCTGATTTGAGCCATGCTAACTGTTAATGCAATCAAAAACTCTTATGACAACTGTAGGAATGCAACTGTTAATTGAAGCAATCAAAAAATCTTATGACAACCTGGATACAGAAAGTAACCTTTCCTTTCCAAGGGTTCATTGAGGTGCTTTAAATTGCAGGACTGCATTCACCAACTCTTCATTTAAGTTTGAACATTTGACTCAAAATTGACAGAATCATTTATCAAAAGAGAAATAAAGAAAGGGGGCTTTTAAAGCATATATTATAGCATCATTGCTAAACATATGCATTCAACTTGAAGCATTTTGCTAAAATAACTTTTTGATTTTGATTCAATTTAATTTTTCATTGTGATTCAAAGACACCATATACGCCACTAAAAAAACTCTAAAGATCTTGTTCAAAACTTCTGTTCCATTCCTATTAAAAGCCAATGACAACAATACAAAAAAAAAGGTCCCACAGAAACCCAAACTACACTGATACCTTCCTCAAGAGAAACCCATACCTCTTATACCCTAGTCTATTTGGCCTTGCATCATGAAAATATAGAGACAGTTAATGAATTACACAGCAATAGCATGACATATTTAACCATATGCATACCTCTATTAAAAAGGATATTACTAGTGGTCAAAATAAAAGTGTTTTTTTTTTAAATTTGCCAGCCAAATTGAATTCAAGTGGTATACAAAACCCTCCTGAATCATAAGATCTTACATACCAAAGCCACGTGGTTCTGAATTCCCATTGTGATATTTGAACTCAGGATCATTTTCAGTGCCCCAATTACTGTCCAAAGCATTTGTCAGAAAATATATCAAACAAAAGAGAAAGAAGTGCATCAATAATTCTTACTGTGTTAGTTCAATTGTAGCCTTCCGACCAAAAGTCCAAACTGTTCTTTCAACCGAGTTGCCTGGAGCTGATGCATGATCCTATATCAAACAGACGTGTACTGTAAAAGCTATAGAGCATAATGCTATTTTTTTAGCTAAATGTATAGCACCAAAAGAAGGATAGGAAAAATAAGCTGTGGATAAAGTCACAAAATATTAACACCCAAATGCACCCCATGAATAATACTGGCTCTTTTAGATGCGATACTATCTAAATTACCTCATAGCCCAAAAAGTACAGGCTGAACTTCATCTCCGGAAAATCCAGTCTCTTCAGCAACCTGAGATTTCCAGAAATGTCAATTTATCATTACTAGCAAGGACAACCTATCCATATTGACACTTTTAAAAGGAGTTGTTATATACAATTACACCTTAATTTTATAGACTTTTACTCATGTATATCCAAAATGATACAGTGGCACAGAAGCAAAGCATGCTTACACAAACATCATCAATTCAAAAATAGAAAGTTAACATGTTATCTTCCAAAAATAAAAATACCCTCAAGCAACAACATCTCCAACACCATATACTTTGTCAAACACCCTCAAGCAACCACATCTCTAACACCATTTACTTTTTCATTATTTCATGCTTTAAGTAGAAATGGAAAACATTTTCAATATCTTTAACATCTTTTTTTCCTCGAACAGCACAAAACCCAAATAAATAACACGAGTAAGAATAAGGGAAAAAACTTGAATCATATAATAAGGAAAAACAATATCCCAAATCACCATCATTAATTTTAACGAGCACAAATATACTTACATTTTCTAAAAAAACTAAAAAAAAAACTTACGACATGCCCAAAATACGAGAATAGAAGTCAAGACTGACTTTAGGATCTTTAATCCGAAACATCTGCATAAAATATCAAAAAATAATAATTAAACCCCACCAATTCTAAATCGAAAAGAAAAAGGGAAATGGCTTACAGTTTGTTGCATGATATATCCTTTAGTAGCTTCATCAGGAGTGGTGTGAAGACCTGGATTGTTAGAAGCTGATTCCTTCGCTTCCGATGCCATTGAAATCAGTCTTGATCGATTTGGGCTCTGTACAAACAATATAAATTACTGAAATCAAGACAAACCCACTAAAAAATAAAGAATGGAGATGGTTTTTGTTTATTTTAGTTGGCAGTGATCATTACTAAACCTTAGTAGTTTTAGAATAGAGAAACAAAGGGCTTGTTTTTATTGAAGAAGATTTATTAGTGGTGAATCGAAAGAAAGAAAGGCGAGATAAGAATAAGGTAGCGGTGGTAGCCATGCGAGGGTGAGAGGTTATCAATCATTTACCTCTGTGAATTCAATTCAGACTTGAAAGTGAAGCAGCGGCGTTTAACAATACCTGATGGAAACATTCAGTTTAGTCCTTATCCTTCACTCTATTCTCAATTGTATCCTATAGCAAATAATTTCATTAAAATGAGTTATTATTCCTTTCCTACCCAACAAGATTAATAGTGTGTTTGGTATTGTAATTACTTTTGCGTTTGAGATTTTAAAAAGTAATTTCATGAAAAACATTTTTAGTTGCGATTCATAACTGAAATTGAAGTGTTTGGTTAAAACTGTGGTTGAGTTTGAGGTTAATGAAAAGCAGTTTCATGTGTTTGATTACCAAGTTTTTCATATTGCTATCAACATGTGAAATTACTTTAAAGTATGTGTGTGTGTGTGTGTAGATTTAATAATCAAAATAATAAAATATAATTAATAATTCAAGTAAATTAGACATTTGTTTTTACTCTCTCATCAAACTACTTGTAATTTCCATCATAAACTAAATTCATACGTGAAGGCCTCTGCGATCCCTGATTATTTGATCGATGAACAATATTTGGTAAAATATCATCTGAAACAAAATTAGAATTGCAAGGCAAAAGTTATATTGTGATCTCCTTCTAATATATTTATTTATATTTTAATTAAGTTTTTAAATTTTTAGATTATTTTAATATTAAGAAAATATAATAAGTAATAAATCATATATTATCCTCTCTCTCTCCAGAACTCCCCCCCTCTCAAATAATACCCCCCCTCTCTCTCCAGAATTCGGGTGTGTTTTAATTTGAAATTAAATGCTAATGGTATTATTTTTGTTGAGGATCGAGTTTCATCACAGGTCAAGACACAATGGAAAGCAGCTCTTTATTGCTTTCGTCAAAAGGTGTTTCATCAATTTTTTAAGATGGGATTCACAAAAAAAATTCAGCTTTTTTTATCTTTACCAAACACTTAAACATTAACTTATTTACAACCTTAGATTAGATCACATTACCAACACACCCACTAAGTTGTAAGCCCGAAATCATGAACCTAACTTGGTTTAGATTTCTGATTAAATTGTACAAAAGTTAAAGATCTATTAGATCGGATTGGATTTTTAGTGGCATGGTTGACACGATCAAACTTAACTAAGTTTTATAAAAAAAAATATATTATTATTTTTACAAAATTGATGATCCATGATTGATTGAATTGATTTAAAATTAGATTGGACTGTTAATAATTTTACTAGTTAGTCTCCAAACTAGATTTCATAACTAAAATAATAAATATTTTATTTTTCCATTTGAAATTGTAAGATTTTTATTGATGTATATAAAATATATCTTAAAAAAAATATTTTAAAAAATAAAATATTATATTGAAGTTTTACCTATAGATGAGTATCACTATTTATATTTTTATAGTATTGTTATTTTTTAACGATGTGGTTTTTAGTCTTATGATTTTTTAATTATAAATGAAAAGATGATGTTTATGCTTAATAAAATGAATTGAAAAATATATAAACTAATAAATCAAAAAAGAGTTATTAAAGCTAATGATAGGCTAAAAAGAAAAGTTGATCTTCCTTATAAGAAGAAAAAATATAAATGAATATGCAAATATTTTACTTCATCTATCAATTTTATTTTATTTATCTTAAAAGTTAGTTATAGTCTATACATTTTAATGATTGTGATTTTAAAATGCATCATGTAAATAGAACCTATTTGTCTAAAATTCTTAACAAGAAATTAAAGATAAATTACAATAATTTTTTGAAGTATTATATTATAAAAATAGTTCAAAGATTAGTTACTATTTAAAGAAAGTAAAACTAAATAATTTTAAAAAATATGTGAGAGAGAGTATTAATTAACATTCAAATTAAAAAAAAAAATGCACACTAGAACCATTGTTCAAAAATGAAAAAGCACTAGCATACTTAGGCCTATTTTATATATATATATATATATATATATATATATATATATATAAAAAGTGAATGGCACACCATTTGTGTTAGTGTTTATTTTATTTTAATAGATGACATGTTTCTACAAAGCGTTTTTCAGTCAACTTTGATTATCAAAAAATTAGAATTCAAGTTTTGTGATTCAAAAAATTAGTTCTCAACTTATTCTTCACCTAAAAACACCTCATTTTTAACCATAATAAAATAATTTTTAAAGGTAAACCCTCCTCAATTGAATTCTTCTCTCTAAGAATCATCATAAAAACCTTAGTAGAGTTATTTTTAACCCCAAAACACTCTCTAATTAGTTCAAAACCCAAAAATCAAACATAATCAAAACAAGATTCACAATTTTGAATCTACCTTTTCGATCATGTTTAAATGTAAACTCTCCTAAATTGAACTCTTCTCTCTAAGACAACTCATTAACACCAAGATAACTTTTTAATAGTCAACCAAATATTTTTCCTCTCCTCTCCCTTTTCCATCAAGATTCTCTCTCCTCACTAAATATTTAAGGACTAAAACATGATAAAAATAAAATAGCAAATCAAAACATAAAAAACTTAAGAAATAATGACCAAATATGTATTTTTTGCGACTTGAGAAATGGATTGAAGATTCTCACACCTTTTGAAAGAAGAGCTTTATTTTTTTTAAATTTTAATCCTTTTATTTTATTTTTAGTTTTTTAAAACAATAACCTAAAATTGTAATATCAAAATACTCTATAACATATCGAGCATGCAATAACATGCGAATAAAAACAAATCCTAACATATAAAATCATGTCAACATAACTTACAAAGATGAAATTGAAAAGAAATAAAATCAAATTAATAAAGTGTAAAAAAAATCAAGAACTTAAAAAGAGAAAAATGGTTATGAATTGTAGTGTGAACAATTACATATGAGAGGTTAAACAATATATCTAAATACTAAAATCTTCTAATTTAATTACAAAATGTTCACAGATAAACTATAATGAATCAACTAAAAGTCATAATAGTAACAAAAAAAACCATTGTTTTTTTTCCCTTTTCGTATTTCTTTTACTCAATTTGAAATTAAAAAACATAGTATGATAATTATTGCATATATAGGTCCTTAAAACTGGCCATTATATTGTTTAAGGATATTTATTTCTCAAAAGTTTTATTTTATTTTTTAGAACTAAAATCTTGATTCTTATCCTTTTTTATTAATACAAATTTATCAATAACCTTATCTTTTGCAAACTGAAGCCATTATTAGCAATTTGAGAAGCCAAGATCTTTAAAAATTATATTTTTTTAATTAATATTTTTTATGTGCATTTAAGGCTATAATATAATTGAAACTTGTTGCATTATTTCAATAGAGGATTTGAAAATAGTATTTGATGTACCGATTTAACTATAAAAGTTATTTTAAGAACTGAATCTAAGATACTCAATGTGATAACTCTAAACCTTGAATACGATGAGAGGCAGGGATATTTATTAGGTTTAACTGATCCACCTATATTTATAAGATGAATGTATTTCTCATATGTTTTTTTTAAGAATTTTTCACTTTTATACCTACTGTTCTCTTCTATTGATTTGTGATATAGATGAATTTGGTAGATTTTTTTAGAGAAATCTTGAGTTAATAAAAGTTTTGAAAGAATAAATAATATATTTAAAGAGGAGGAGTTGATGATTCAATCACATATTCAAGATTAGACACCAAATCTAATAAAGCTTTTTATTTTTTGAGAGAAGTTTATGTGATCCAAGTTATTAATTACTCATAAAGGTTTATGTGCATGAATATATTTGTAAGAAAAAAGAAAGTTGTACTTCTTTGTAGTTTTCATTTTGATTCATTAACAAGGATTATTTTTTATGGTCAAGTGTTAATAGATTCTTTAATTCAAGATAAAATGATAGTTATGGCTTCATCAATGTGTGTTCTATGTGATCTAGTTCAAGAAAATAAAAATGGGTTGTTTGTATGTGTTGGTTACTTAAAAAGTAACACCTCCACAATTATCATTATGTTTAATTGTATTAGGTGTTAAAAATAAAGATAAGAACTTGAAAAAACTTGATAAACTGAGGACTGCAAAAGAGTCATACCCATATTTATTTATTCATATTTCCTTTCATCATTTGTTTTTTCAAAAAAAAATATATAAGAATCATCGAGCATCGCCATAAGATGTGTTATATATATCAATTATATCAATAATTAAGAAGATTGAAGAGGCATTTATGGCTTATATATATAGAGTAGGCCAGCATAATGACAACAAGTCTCTTGGTACTTCACTCTTCCGAAGCAAGTAAAGCAACGAGCGCTATTAAGAATGGAGTAGAGTTAACCATCTCGAAGTTGGTCAAATGGTATGAGCTTGAAACTAAAGATTTGTTCTTTGTGGTTGTTAATATGATACATGATCGTTAATTTTAGAACTCCTAGAATTAGTCGAGATACATGTAAGATGGTCTGAGCAAATACTTTAATAAAAAAAAAGAATGCGGTTGAGCTGATCTTGTTTACGTGTACTCCTACCTGGAATTCCTCCTTGGTAAACAATCATTCCACATCTTATTACTGGGCTGTGCTCCCTTGACCGTGCTAGCTGGTTTTTCATTGCACCAAATCGATATGCATGTGAATTTTGTTTACATGACTTTGCATGAAGCTAAGCTAGAGATGAGATCGTACTAAGATAATCTCTTCCCAATATCTCTTTATATATACGGCTTTCCTTTTCCTCGCAAGCTACTGCATCTTCGTTAGCAAACTACAAGGCAACAGCACTGATTAAAAACAAGGTTAAAATGATTAATTAGCACGTACTAGACCTTTCTAATCAAATTATAGACAAGTTTATTTGTGTTATATATATATATGCATGCTCTTTCAACAAAAAAAAAAAAAAAACAAGTGGAATCTTGTTTTGTATAGTTTGTTGTATGAGATACATCAAGTGACACAAAAATCTTCGCTCAGATAAACTTAGAGAAATCTAAGAGATAGAAAGCTGCCTTCGATGTAAGAAAGGATATTTGAACTTTATATATATCAGAAGGTTGAACGCATGCAGAGGCAAGAAATTGTTATATGAGTACCCAAAAAGACAAAAAAAGACGGGGGCTACTGCAATGACTTCAATTAATGGCTATTTCATTTTTTATATTATCTAAAATAAAGTAAATTGCCTTTATTTCTGTAATTTAGTTAAAGAAGATAAAAATAATTAAAGGAGGAAAAGAGGTGTGTGTGTGAAGGTTATAATGGATATATATGAGATGCATGTGATGATAATGCTAAAGAAGATTCAAAAGTTCTATAGTATCTTTGAAAATTTGGGCGTAATTCACCTAATTAAGTACTCTTTTTACTTACAAACATTAATATTCAAATCATTAACGCTCACCATTGTTGACTAATATGTGTACCTTGCCCTCCTTTTAAGGTGTTTGATTTCATCATGTCTTCGACTCTTTCTTTTAGAGACCACAATTGTATCCGTAATTTTTGGAGCTATGCAATCCCTTGATAGCTTTCCTTACCTTCTTTACATTATTTTCCTTACATTGTTCTTGAGAATCCAATTGTCGCTCATTTCTTGTATTCTCGGAGTTATATCTATATGTATGATCCCCTAGGTGGAGATCATGTAATTGTATTTTTAATCCCAATTATTAATTAGAATTTCTGTGTTAATTAATGCAACTTCATTAGTATTTAATTAAGTAGTGTATCATGTATTAATTAATGAAGTCTGTTCCTTACTCTTTTTTAATTAATAAGTGTTTGAGATGAAATTATAAGCCAATTTTGTGGTCCTTAATTCGATGGAGCTTTTCTTAAGTCGATTCTACCTAGCACTACATTATTCAATCCTTAATCACCAAGATATTCGAACAAGATTTTCAACAAATCAAACAAAAACATATAACTATCATGAACCTTTCTTTTTTTCAATGAGTTATGATTTAACTTGTTAATTATCATCCCCTTCTCCAAGAGATCTTGAATCCATATATGATAAAAAAAAATTAAAAAATAATTAAAAAAACAACATATTTTTTCCAATAGGTGAGATGCTCTCTTAACTCTCCTTCCAACCGATTGAAAACAATCATTGTTGCGCTAATTAGAACTTTAAATTGAGCTAGGGTTTTTGATTTTTTTTATTATTATTAATAATATGAGTGTTCATGCGTGCATCTCGACTAATTTCATGGATTCTGAAATGATAAGCTTGTAATCACAAAACTTGAACCCATAACAGGGAAGCAAACCCTTGAGCTAGGGCTTTCGATTCTTGATCATACAAGCAAAGCACCATAAAAGAAACATCGTCTCATTGTCTATAGTTAGTGCATTATCACAGTACTATCAAAGAACTTGTAACCATTGATCTCTTCTTCTGAGATGGCCAAAACAGTTTAAAACCTCTCTCAACTGACAGCTTTAAATGTATGTTCCTCCTATTTGGCAGCGGTGCTTGTGTGCAAATCTGTGCGTGCGTGTGATAGAGGAAGGGATGCAGAAAGGGAAAGTTGAATATAATTTCTATATATATATATATATATATTATAATTACCTTCAAAACCCTAGCACTCGAGTGGAAGATCGAGATCTATATATCCAGGACAGGCACCAGCTCGCACATTCATGGATCTGTCCTCCACGCACACCAAATTAAGATTTCTCGAAAACCTTCAAAATACTCTTCCGCGTCCATGGATTTGCGGCTTCGTCTTCATCATCTCTATAAAGTATAAACACCAGACACCTGCATAAATTAAGAGGTCAATGGTCAGACAGAGACTCTCGGTCGTCGTTGAAAAACACATTAATTTGTTCTCTTAGAACTCATTCTCCAGCCTGGCCTTCCCTCGAAGATATGGAAAGGCCGGCCCGTCGTTCTGTGCCGGCTTGAAGCTACGAATCACAGGACGACAAGTGTCAAAACACCAGCATGGCATTCACCTGCACCTGCACCTGCACCTCAAGCTTGTTCCAATGCATCGAGCTTCTGGTTTCGGAAAACAAGAGAAGGGAACAAGTAAGGTGCAGGTGCAAATGCAGAAGAAGGCGACATGGTGGGGGTCTGCTGATGATATTGCTCCACCCAGTCCATGCCTGCCCTCTCTGATGAGCTTTCTTCCTCTGGGGCTCTGATCATGAATATGCCGAGAAAGATTTATAGAGCAGCAGTGGGTGGGGTGGGCGTAAGAACCAAAAGGCCATCATGTGCGGGTTATGAGCGGATAAGGATTCGACATGATGAGGGAACCTTAGCTGATTAATGTCTGTCCAATAAGCATGAAACATTAAAATCCTGATGGCCGCAGGGCCACGTGATGGAAACCCCCCAGGCACGTGGGATTTGATGTCTGTACTAATCACTGATTGCCATGTGGTCATATTCCACTTCTATTGACTGGCTTGCCTCGTGGGTGATAGCCCAAAAAGGATAGCGGTAGGGGTCGGTCTGCCATTTGAATCAGAATGAAAGAGTATGTGCACCCTCTTATTATTGTAATTGTTAATCTTCTCGTGTATATTTAATAATGTGATTTTAAAAAAGTGTGTTTGAAATTTTAATATGCTCTCTTTTCGGATGATTTTTTATATTAATATATCAAAGTTATCTTTAAAAAATGTTTAAATGCATTTTAAAAAACAGTTTTGATACCAACCATACATACTTGATTGATTGAATAGAAAATCTTTATTTTCTATCTTGACAAATACCTCCAAAAATCTTATGTGCTTTAGGACAATCACACAATGCATGAAATAATGTTTCCACTTACGTGAAACAATAATTGTAACATGGACTATTTGTAATTCTTCTTCTCCACCGCACTTCATTAGCCATAAGTGAATTATGAGCCGTAATCTATAGAAACACTTTTACACATTTTATTCCTTCTTAATTCCAAATAATCCTCTAAATAGGATCACGATCTAGTAATTCCTTTTCCTCTTGCAAGTCATAAGTTGTTTTTACTATTAAACATCCATTTGAGGACTATGACCAGTATCACTATGCCTCGTATCCATATTATGACCAGGTAGAATATAACAAACAATTCTCATCACAATCTACACGGGATGTAAGTGACCAAACACATCTCAATTTTCAATACTCCTAAGGACTAACCATATCAGCCAGTGTACAATTAATTATGTCTACTGAAATCTCTCTATATGTATGATTAATGAGAGGGCAATATCCCTCCAACCAATTACCTTCCAAAACAAAATATGTCTACCTTTCCCTAATTCCATCTTAAACTTTCAGTCACTTGAGGCCATACATAATATATAGTCTTCCAAAACACTGAATCTCTAGAAGAAGCAGTCAGTTGCCCAACCCCACAATTAGAATTTATATATTTCGCCTTTAAGAACCACACCCACAAACTATTATCTTGTAACACACCCTAGGTTATTTTCATTATAAAAGTCGTATTCATTGTCTTGATTTTCCTTATCCTCATCCCATCATCTTCCTTAGACCGACACATCCTCTTTCAATTGACAAGATAGATTTTGTTTTGCCATCCTTCTACCCCCAAATTTAACTCCTCCATATTCTCTCTATTTTTTTGCAAGTATGCTTTCAAAGCATAACAACTTGCATTGGATAAAGAGGAATAATTGAAAAAAGAAACTCGCACAATGTAATCTTACATTGTTGGACTTCCAACCAACTAATTTCTTTTGCAAATTCTCAATTAAGTAATTGTAGGTTTGCTTAGTTACTCTTTGATGTAGCAAATGAACTTGAAGGTATTTTCCCAGATCGTTAATGACTTTGAATCCACTACTCCTACTAATATTACTTGTCAAAGAGTCTCAAACATTCTTGAAAAATCATACTTTAGTCTTAGACAACAATGACTCGTTGGCCTAAAGCTTCACAAAAAGCATTAAGACACTCAAGAACTCTATCTATTTGTTATATACTAGCTTCTACAAACATTTGTTATATGCTAGCTTCTACAAACATTTGTTATATGCTAGCTTCTACAAACAATAACTTGTCTTCTGCAAAGCACAAGTGAGAAATTCTCAGTTCATTTCCTTCTTACTGTAAATTCAATGATCAAATTGAGAATTACAAAAATATAATTCATTATGATTAAGAATGTCAACAATAATGAAGCTTCGATGTGTGTGATTCCTTTAGTTTGTATTAATGTCTTTAAAAATGAAAATAAATATGAGAGATAAAGATAATAAAATATTTTTTTTATAAATGTCTTATTAAATATTTTATAATGTTAATATCTATCTTCATAGTGATATCTCAATCATTGATTTAATTAGCTTAATTTTCATTATTCGATCTAAATCTAAAAAATCTAAAAAACAAAATATTAGAAATTTAAATGAGAGATAGATGATGTTGAAACTCAATTAATGTATGAACATGATTATCATAAAATAAAATATCTTATCGTAAGTAGCTTATAAACACCTCATTTGATAAATTTATCTATAAATTTATAAAATATATGAATTCAAAGCTTTAGATCTAGAAAATGTTAAATCAAATTTGTATGTTAATTAGTTTTGAAAAATAATTTAAAATTTATGTTTATAATCTATTGAGTTAAAGATTATTAAAAAAATCATAAATTTATATAAGAAAGAGGAGATGTTGAAATAGGACCACGTTATTCAAGATTATTACCATAAAATGAAACCTCTTATCATACAAAGCTTATAAACAATTAATTTGGACAAATATATCTACAAATTTATAAGAACATGTGAATATAAAGCATTGGATATAAAAGTATTAAATCGATTTTGTATGTTATTTAGTTGTTTAAAATAATTTTTAATGTTAAATTTATGTTTATGATAATGAGTGAAGCGTTTTCAAGTTGTTTTTTCATAAAAGAAAACTTGAAAATTAATGTTTTCCTGTATAGTTGATAAGTTATTGCATGTTTGGTAGTGCAATGTATAATGTATAATTTATTATCCGGATCATAAGTTTAACTGATTAACTTTAGATGGGTAAGGATCGAGTTTGATGGGTTTTTTTGTAATTGAAATAGTTTTTATTTATGTAATTAAATATATTTATAAACGTTCTGAGATTTTTTTACCAATAAAGCTATATAAATATTTGACCTGTTGACGGGGACGATAGCTAGTTCAAAGTTCAAAGTTCAAACTAAAATTCAACAATAAGAGAACAAAGAAGATGACATGTGTCAGTTAATCTTGTCCAGCCCATTCCAGGTGTCTAGCAATATTCCGCTAGCCCACGGTTTTTTGTATTGAAGTGCTGTCGTTTACTTCCAGGCCAGCTAATTGGGTTGAAGGAAAGTACTGGACCACCAATTAGTAGTTTTTATTTAATATTATTAAATTCTTGTTTGATATGGTGCTTCAAAAATATTTTCAAAAAATATAATTTTTATTTTTATTTTAAATTATTTGTTTTGTTTTTTTTAGAATTTTCATATGCTAATGTTAAAAATGATTTCTAAAAAATAAAAAATATATAATTTGATATATTTCTAGATGAAAAAACATTTTAAAAAACTACATCAATCACATTCTCGACACATGTACTAGGTACAAGCTAAAATGTTTTTCGATAATGTTCCCACACCTGATAATACTCGTAATTCATGTTTTTATTAATTTTATTTATTTACTCACTATATTATGTATTTGCTGGAATTTAGAGTTGATAATTTATGTTTTATGTGATTATTGTGATATTAAAAAATATTCCAGCATCATATTGATATTTCTCAGCATTTTCATATGGTCTATTTTTTAAAAAACAAATAGTTAAATAAAAAATTATTTAATAAACTTTATAGAGTTAATTCTCGGTTTGCAAGTTTGGTGAGATAATTTTGGTTGTCCCAGTTTGCAAGTTTAGCGTGATACTCCTTTTCTAATTGAATATGAATATTTCGTTCCTTTCTTTGCTGATTTATTTTGTTGTCTGGAAGATGGGAAAATATTGTAGAAAATTCTAGAAGAAGAAGAACATTCTTAGATCTTCTCAGTCGTGAGTAAAAGTGGTTTTGTTGTTCAGCTATTCCAGCAGCTTCAGCAGTAAGAGTCGGCAATTTTTGGTTCCAGGATCTTCTTCCAGCCACACCAGCGTCTCTCATCTTCAACCGTACGCGAGCAGCCATAACAGCTTCACCTGAAGTAGCTGTGGAAGCTCCTCCTCACAACAGCAGCGCTGTTTTCAGCAATGTGATCAACATTTCTCTTCACAGCAGCCATGACAGTTCCTCCTGTCATCTTCTCTGCACAGTGAGCCTCCATTACGTCGTCGCTAGCAGAGGATCGGTTCTAGTCCAGCAGTAGAAACTCCAACGCCAGCGGAGATTATTTCTATTCAAATCTCTCTATCAGCTCCTTCTTGGTAGTGGAAGAGGCTGTTCAACCGGCCGGTAGCAGCAGAGTTTCTTCCCAACCGGAAGCAGCAACGCATCCTTGGCTTTCTTATGGTCTTCATTCAAGGTTCAATCTCAAAAAATTAACCTCTTGACACTAGTCACTAAATCATGAGAAATCTCAATTTAACTCTGGATTACTTGTGATGGAATATGTTTGCATGGTTATATGGATTTGGTTTGGTTTGGTTTGTGATTAGAAGAATATTGGTGTGAATTTCTTTCTTTCTCCTTCATTTTAAAATCTATAAATCGAGTAATAAAATTTCATTTTGCTTTAAAGCAAGTTAACAATGCTGTAACATTGTTTTTTTTTTAAATACAAATTAATTAATTAATTAATTCAGCTCGCAGCAGCAAATCACGACCATCTATCTATTTAGAGCTTGTTTGGTATTATAGTTGATGTTATAGTTGAGATTAAAAATAATAATTTTAGAAAAACACTTTTAGCTCTGGTTCATAACTGAAATCCAAGTGTTTGATTAAAACTGTGGTTAAGTTTTAGGTTTAATGGAAAAACAGTTTCGTATGTTTGGTTGCCATGTTTTTTATATTGCTGTCAAGTTGTAAATTACTTTAAATGACACACATATATTTATATTTATATTATATATATTGTTTTTTAAATATCGTAGATTTAATAATCATAATAACATAATGTAATTAATAATTCAAGTAAATTAGACACTTATTATTATTCTCTCATCAAACTACTTGCAATTCCATCATGAACTAAATATATACGTGAAGGCCTCTGCGATCGCTATTTAATAGAGGAACAATATTTGGTAAAATATCATCAGGAACAAAATTAGGATTGCGATCATATTCGACAAAAGTTATATCATCTTGTAATCTCCTTCTAATATAGTTACCCTGATGATGTTTTTTTGCGCTTCGCGCTCCTCCATCATCGGAGGGGAGACGACCCGGCTACTGGACTTGGTCTAGACTCGGCCCGGCCAATTGGGTTGGGCCGAGAACAAGTCCAACCCAACAACACAAGAAAGGAAAAGAAAAAAAAGATATGTTGTTATACTATAAACACTGCAAAGTGAATCAATTCACTCTTAAATTGTTCACGTGTTACATAAATAGTAACAAGGTGATTGACCGACGGTGACAAGAGACTCACCTGACGTGCTGCCGAGTAGAGGAGGCCGAGGTGGTTCTTCCTGTCATAGCGTCAGAAATGGTAGTCTGTTGTGGCCGGAGAAGCGTTAGAAGCTTGTTGTTGGGTTGTGCTGCTGCTGCTCGACGTTGGAGCTATGGGAGAAGACTGGACTGGTGCAGGTGCTACTGGTAAAGAGGAGAGGCTGTCGGTGCTGAAGGAGCAGCTTGTGGTGCTCGCCAATGATTGTTATTGTTGGAGGAGAGATGGATGCCGATGTCAATCGTGATTGTTTTTTAGAGAGAACAATGTCGACCGAGAGAGAGAGTTAATTGTAGTTGCACTATGGAGAGAGAGGGAGTTGTCGGTGGTCTTGGCAAACGACAAATAAGGTTATCACCATTTTTTTAATGTAGGGGTGTACTGATTATTTATCATTTTTTAATTATATTTTTTGTCGCGGTATTGTTTGTGCATCGCCTGACACGCCATCAATTTCCGCGCTCATGCCCATTTCAGATGGCGCGTGCGGCATTTTTCGACGTGTGAAAAATTGTATTTTTATTTCTTTTATTCTTCAAGGTAATTTTGGCTTTTTTTTCATTATTTATGCAATAATAATAATAAGAACAACAACAACAACAACAAATTTTTTTTCAAATTATTTTGTTAAGGCTAATAATATTCATTTTCTTTTGTAATTTTCTTTTTGCTTCTTTTTGGACCGTGCCTCCCATCCCACCCCCGTTTGGTCTGGGCTTCCAACCATTGGTGGGTCGGGAGGCCTAGGCCTCACTGGTGAGCTGACTGGACGCTATCTAGCCCTGCCACTTCTTACCAATGGGACGTGAATTAAATCATGTCCCTCTGTTCACATGCAAGTGAGCGGTGGCAAAAGATGGACGGAGATGGGAGGCTTACCTATAACTATTTCTAGGTAGAGGAGTACGCGGTGGTTATTCCTGTGTTGGTCGGAGTAGGTGTTGGAAGGTGACTAGTTTTTGCTGTAATTTGTCACTACCGCTTCGCTACTGTTGGTCACCAGCACTATAGAAGAGGGGTTGGGTTGCTGTAGGTGCTGCTGGCGCTAAGGAGGGAGATCAGGTGATGGTCAACAGGAGCTAGCTGGAGTTGCTGCTGGAGGAAGGAAAGAGAGAGAGAGACTGCAACTGTTATAGGAGGCTTCCTGTGATGGGGAGTGGCTACTAACGATATGGAAGAAAAAAAGGACTGATACTAACGACTGTTTGTAGTTTTTTCTTTTAGTTGCAATCTCTGCAATTTCTCCTCCTTCCTGTTGGTGGCTGCATCTGTGTTTTTGTTCTCCTGTCTGTCAATTTTTTCTCTCGTCAATCCTTTCCCCCCCTGTTCTGTAAGCCTTTGCTCCCCCGTTCTTAGCCTCCCTTGTTTTATGTTTCTTACGTCAATCCTCCCTTGTAAATCCCCCCCCCCCCAGTATTCATCTGCATGCAGGTAGATTATAGGCAAAATGAGGCAACTCTTCGGCTGCCCATTGCATGTACCGAGGGGTTGCCTCTTTACCTGCAACAACATGTCTTCACTGTCCAGTCACCTAAACAATGCAATCACATTTGTAGAGGATGCAATATATGGTCAATATGCGATTTGATCCCTTAATTTACAATTGTTCTAATCGCACCCCTAATTAGCTTTACACTTTTAATTTTGTGCAATTGTATCCCCATCAGAATTTTAACAGCAACCTTAGCTTTACGCGCCTTTTTCATTTTGGTCCTTGATTTCTAATTTGTGTGATTTGACCTTTAATTGACCATTGAACTCTCAATTTTCTTCAAATTGCCCCCTGACTTCACACAATTGACTTGGAAAAATTCAATTTGATTTCCGAAAACTCCAATATTCTCAATTAAACTACAATAAAACTCAAGAACTTGATTTTTCATTGATTAAGCCCTTAATAAAATTAATTTGACCAATTTAAAGTATAATTAAGTCCTTAAACTTAATTAAATCCTTCAATTGGACCCTAAATTAATTCTCAAACATAATTACACTTTTAAATTGGTCAACGATTAAATCAAACTGACCCATAAAAATATAATTATATCTTTCGACTTAATTTTTACTTAGATTTATCCAATAATAAATTACTTTAGCCTTGAATATGCATTTTTCTTCATTTATGGGGAAAAAAGATGTACGATGGAGCTCTCAAAAATGTCCAAAATTTTCAACTTTATTTTTCTGTCGATACCAGCCTCTTTTATTTTATTTTTGTTATTTTTGGGTAGATTTAGGGAATAACCCAAAATTGGGTTATGACAACTCTATTGTTATAATTTTTAGTATTTTTTTATTATTCGAGGTAATGTTGTTTTTTTCATTATATATGCAATAATAATAATAATATGAGATGTGTTTTTTCTTGCTTACTCTTTTGTTAAAGATTTTGAGTTTTTTTTATTCCTCAAGGTAAGTTAGTCATTTTTATTATTTTAACAGTACTAATAATAATAGTTTGAGGTGTTATGATCTTGATGATAGTATTGACATAATAAATTATCGTGATAATAAGGATTATAATTTATTGTAATAGTTATAGTGCTTATGATGTAACTAATTATGGATTTGATGGTAATAATGACAATAACTTATAAAATAATATAAAAATATCAATAATGACAAAACAATTATAATAATGATAATAATACTAATTATAATTGAAATAATATTAATAAAAACAACGATGTTGGCTATTGTGATGATTATTGACGTAATAATGACAACGATTATAACAATATTATCAGTAATAACTAATAATTAGAGTATTAATTATTTACAGTAATAATTATAATAGCAGCTATAATAATTATGACAATTTAAGATTCATAATGATTAAAATGTAATAATAATTAAAATAATTCATTAGTCAATGTTTTTTTTTTCAAAATTGACTTCTACGACATTTTGATGTATGATATTTTAGATTTAATATCATGTAAACAAAAAATATGTGAAACCACATATAGACAAAACGGGTGGGAAATTTCGGCCAAATTATTTAGAAAGAAAAAAGTATATGAGTCACTTGGCCTGCACTTCGATGCACATAGACAATCTACCGATTAAATAATTATCCAAACATTTTGAACAGTGACAATATTCAATCACTTCGATGCACAAAACAAATAACCCATTTGGAATGGATTTTATCGATGATCATTAAACTAATTAAATTTTTAGTTAGTCAATAAAAATACGCATAACAATCAATCAATTTACTACTATAAAAAAGCTCAGCGCAACGCGCGGGGCAAGGAAACTCGTACGTGCTAATTGATTTCAAATAAGTTTATAAATTGATCGTGCATAATCATTTGATCTAGAATTTGAATAATTCTATTATTTAAAAATAATTCATGCATTATTTGTAATAATCTTAGGGCAAGCATGTATGAGAATATATATATATATATATATATATATTAATACATCGTAATAATATAATATAGAGATACATCTCTCGAACAGGAATAAGTTTTATATTGTGAGTAACAATGTTAATAGTATCAGCAACAAATGCAATGTACATGGGTGTAGTTACAATCACACAATTAGCACCACGGGAAGAAGCATCAACAAGGAGTCAATTACTTTACAGTGAGTAACATCCACCGAATTTAGCTGTGACTGTGGAAAATATATTTTTAAAAGTAATTTTTTTATGAAAATATATTAAAATAATATTTATTTTTAATATCAGTGTATCAAAACAATTCAAAAATAAAAAAATTCTAAAACACAATTAAATCGCAATGGTAAATAAAAACTCAAAACCATTTCATTTCATTGACACGGACAGACACAAACAGACACAGTCCGATAAATCCATATGCTTTCCTGCCAGGAAATACACAGATTCTCCTTCCCCACCAAAAAACATACCCAAAACCTTAAAAGCACATAAATCCAACAAAATTTACATTACGGTGATTTGTTTATTCTATGGCATGGCATGGTGTGATTACATGACCAACATGTAATTCATCATCATCATCATCATTAACTGTCCTCCTCCATTCACTCCCTATAAATAAGACTCCCACATTCTCCAATCGATCGCTAGCTCCATCTCTGATTCCAACTTCCATTAGAAGCAGAACCGCTCTCTAACTCACAATGGCTAAGGTGAGTTAACCCCCTCAAGACCAGAGGGTACCTTTTTCTCTGAGTTGACTCATAGTTTATATTTTGATTTCTTTCTAATTAGCTATAAGGGGTATCCTTTCTGTTTTGAAGAAGAAAAACAACAACAACAACAACAAAGGCAGTGACGAGGGAGGAAAGAAGGAAGAGAAAGGACCCAATCCCTGTGGTTTTGAAAGTGGAAATGCATTGTGAAGGATGTGTTTCTAAAATTGTCAAATATGTTCGTGCTTTTGAAGGTATCCATTTTCCTTAACCTCCTTGGGTTCTCTTTTCTTTTTTTGCAGAAGCAGATTCTGAAGAACCTCTCTTTTGACTCTGTTTTCCTCCTTCTTCATATATGATTTTTATTCCCTTTTTTGCACCCTCTCTGCAGCTCCTGCAACTGGGTTTTTGCTGTTTTTAATGGGTTTTGTTTTTGGAGTTTTTTTAGGCGTGGAGTCAGTGATAACTGAGGCAGCTTCAAACAAGCTTACTGTTACTGGAAAGATTGATCCTTCGAAACTCAGAGACTATCTCCACCTCAAAACCAAGAAGCAGGTCAACCTCATCTCTCCTCAACCCCAAAAACAAGACACCGACAAAAACAGCAGCAACAAAGAGGACAAGAAATCCAATGAGAAAAAATCAGACTCTGGCACTAAACCAAAAGAGGTATTGCATAAAAAATTAGAGCCTAAGCCTTTGTTTTTACTTGTTTTTGGTTAATGTTGGGTTCTTTTGTTTTTAATTGTAATGATTTGTGATTAATTAATTAACTTTACCGTTATTATTTAAATGTTAACAGGCTCCGGTGAGCACGGCGGTACTCAAGCTGGGGCTTCACTGCCAGGGTTGCATGGAGAAGATTTGCAAGATAGTCCACAAGGCCGAAGGTATATACGTTTTCGAATCTTCCCTGCCGTTCAAGTAACGGCGTCAAACTCTTATTTCTGCTGATTAATTAGTAATTATTAAGTACTGACCAACTTTATTATTCTAATATTCTGCAGGTGTGCAAGAGATGGGAATTGACAAACAGAAGGAATTGGTGACGGTCAAAGGGACGATGGATGTGAAGGCTTTGGCCGAGACTTTGAAGGAGAGGCTTAAGAGGCCAGTGGACATTGTGCCACCGAAGAAGGAGAAGGAAGGTGGTAAGGATGCTGATAATGGTGCGGAAGGTGGAGGTGGAAAGAAGAAAGGTGGCGGCGGGAAAGGTGGTGTGCAAGATGGCGAAGCTGCTGCAAAAATGGAAGAGATAAACAGGATGGAGTTCACGGTGCAACCTGGTTTCTGGCATGGATTCGGGTACGCGGGTCAGCCAATCTATGGAAATGGTTATGTGGGTCACCCTGTTTATGCTTCGCATGGACCGGAATACGGGAATAGGTATGGATTCGGGCATGTACCGATTCAGGGGCATGGATTCGGGCATGTACCGATTCAGGGGCATGGATTCGGGCATGTACCGATTCAGGGGTATGGACCGGGACCCGTTCAGGGTTACCCGGGTCATTTGCAGTTCAACGATGAGAACCCTAATGCCTGCTCTGTCATGTGAGGTCGAGGCAGTGCTAGAAATTATATAAAATGAGCTAAAATGTAGATAATGAATGGAGGGAGTAGGGGGGCAATTTTTCGGTTAATGGGTGGCCAATTATTATTATGATTATCTATTTGGTTTGCTGGAAGGTTTTTGATTTTGGGATCTTTTCAAGGTTTTGGATTAAAGGAGCATGGTTAATATGTGAATGTAATGTGATTTTGTGACTAATCTCTGCACGTCTTTGTTTCTATTTAGTGGTAGGAGGTAAAGGAGTGCAATAACTCCAGGTGGGCTCTCCTTTTGGTGAGACGATGCTATCACAATTCACAACTCTAGGATGAAAGGTTTCACGTCAGTTCCTTCCTTAAGTTTGGTTTTAAAAATATCTTGAAAAAAATTGAAATTTTTATTTCTATTTTATATTAAAAAAGTAATTTAAAAAGTAATTGCCACCCAATTTGCAAACATAGACGTGGGGTTTAATGGACCTGCAAGTGTTGTTTCGCCCATGGAGTGGAAAAAATCGTGACAATGCACAAAAGATTCTTAGCGAGAAAGGGCCTACCAATCACACCACCTCATTTCAATCCCCTATCATCGAACACTAATGTGGATGGTTTCATGCGAATTGTGAGGTAATTAGCATTCATCTACCACCAACCAAACTTAAAGATTAGCCATCGGCAAATAGAAAATCGCCTTCTGTCCTTCCTTTCACGAGGAAGAGAAGTAGAACCATAGGAAGGGAAGGGCCCTGCGCCATTGAAGTGACTCTCTCTCTCTCTATATATATATATATACAAATACAAGTTTACAACGAGCCTTTTTTAATGAAGAAATAGACTTGTACCATGGGCTGGGACCTACCCGTTATTTGAAAAAATTGGACCTTTGAACCTGCAGAACACGCCTGGCTAACTTTTTCTCCGGTGTCCTTATTTGCTGTCCTGGGGGCTGGTTTGTGCACTGCAAACTGCAAACTGCAAACTGCAAAGCGCAAACATATTCCAGGCCAATTGGTTACGAAGCAGACATATAGAAAGAGAGATACGTGTAGCACCAATTTGCAGCTGCCTTTTATTTTTGAGGTCTTATTTGTCTTTTTATTATTTTTATTATTATTAACAGTATCTTGCACGTGTTTCGACTAATATAATTATTATTTTTTATTATTTGTCTTTTTTTTTCTCCGGGTGATGAGCCTTGAGCAAAAGCATTTTCCTGATCAAGAACCCTCCCTAGTTCTACCTCTATCTCTCTGCCTTCCTTGTATTCCAGTTTATTCAAGTCGAAACATGCATGTACATGATGACAATTTTCATATCCCCGTCACCATGCCAGGCTAGCCAGGAATGGGTAGTGCTATTCTACACCAATACGAATAGGAAACGGTGCCGTCATGATGCCACTTCGAACCTGATGTCGTGCGTGGACTTGACTCTGCTCTCGAGTCTTCGGCATTTTGCTCCTCCGCTTTCGGAAGTGGGCCAGGGAATTCTTTTGGGGGCTCTTCCTTTACTAGCTACGGTGATTAATTATTTAATTATCCCCTTAATTTGATTCTAAATTATAATAATAAATCTCTCGTCTCATTTTTTATAGGATTGACATAGCTCAACATGTTTATTCATTTAGATTTAAGTGGATTAATTTTAAAATATTTTTTATTTAGAAATATATTGAAATGATATAAAATTATGAGAAAATAAAAGAAAGATAAAGTATTTTAAAATATTCTTGAAACATGAAAATAAACAGATATTTATATAAACGAATTGCCCCGCTACCTGCACTCGGTCTGTGTTCACACGTGCGTACACGGCGACTCTATGAATGCAAAGGACGCGCAGCAATCATCAAGGTGAGTGGCAAATGGGAATGCATGATGATTCATATCATGTATGTGATGTGATGCATATCATAATACATAATGCATGATTTGTAATTTAGATAATTGCATGCTCTCATTTTTCGCCCTAGTTTGTGAAGGATACAAGAAACTTCCATAAAGGATGGGAAAAGTGTAAAACACTTTTACGAATCATCTTGAGTTTTAGGTATTGCTTTAGCAAACCTTTTTTAGGCAATTCCTTTATTTTCCCATCTTTCTACTTTATTTAATTTTATTTTATAATAAAGTACATGATATTTTTATAAAAATACGTTTTAATTAGAAATTCGAAGCTAAATGATATTATCTTTAAAACTATCATACCAAATATATTAAAAAATCATCAATTCAATATTTTTTTAAAAATTTGACGGAAATAGCACGATGCATGTTCGTGAGTTGAAGGGAAATAAGGCAAAATAAAAACACAAGGGAATGTTCCATCTGCCTATTAAAAACGACCCAACAAAATGTCAACTTCATGACTAAATAAAAAATTTACAACACCTTGGATCTCAATAATCCTCGTTAAGGGTTTCAGATTTTTAAAAGGAAAAAAACACGCACGTACCATACATTATCTGGGCTGAGAGCGACTTACTATGCATGTATTAATTTTTTAAGTAATTATTAATAGAATAATAATAAAAATAATAAAAAACGCTTTCACTCTACTTATAATATTCAATTTACTTGCCTTAAGACGGGACAATACCGATGCCAGCAAAGAAGAGATTTGTACACTATGATTTTTTGTATATATATATATATATATATATATATATATATATATATATATATATATATATATATATATATGTATATTGAATAAATAAATTAAATAATACATACATATATATATATATATATTGAATAAATAAATTAAATAATTTTGATCAGATTCCAATACCCATGTGATCAAAGAGTTCTGATGATTGCATGAGTTCCAATCCATGTGAGCATAGGTGCAAGCTATGCCAATAAAGTGGATTGAAAAGAAAACAGAAAAAAGGAAAAGAGTCATTTTGATGGAGGAGCCATTTTCACTTTTCATCCATGCCTGTTTTGCCAAATAGACTACTTTAAAACTTTATGGTAAAATATATACATATCTCACTCAGTAGCATCTTTTTTCAGATCAGAAATATCCTGGGAAACATACAGTTACTGGTCAGTGTTATTCTCCTATTCAATTTATGTTTACGTAGCATCTTTTTTCAGATCAGAAATATCCTGGGAAACAAATTGGCGTAATGCCTGTAATAGATCATGTACTAAATAAAGGGAATGGATTCCAATGTGAAGGTAAAGCACTAAAGCTCTCCGTGAGGACATGTTTGTCACTGTCTTAAATATGATTCTGGAAAAAATTGGAATTTTTATTTTTATTTTTTAATTAAAAATACTGTTTTTAGATATTTTCATGTGTTAATATCAAAACTTATCTTTTTAAAAAATATATTATTTTAATATATTTATAAACAAAAAATATTTTTAAAAACAACCTCCGTCACCCCATCTATCTCGATCAAAAAGTATTATATTAGCACAGCAAAGTCTCGGGGATTCTGCAGCTGGGCAAATGCAAGGAAGAACACGGCTGACTCAAATTCGACAGCAAGCTCGGTCCAAAAATTTTATGTTATGTATTTCGGTTTATATAATTTTTATTTCTAATTTAGTTTCAATTTCTTTAATTTTTTTATCCTTCTGGACAATTTTTATTTTTATTTGTATTTATATATCTATACTTTTAGTTTTGGTTTTTAATTTTTATCATTTTCTATTTTATTGGGGTTTTATTTTTATTAATTTAGTCATTAAATTTTTTTAAAGTTGATAATCATTTTTAAAAAAAAATTCTTCTGTTTGTTACTTTTTTTATTCTTATTTTAATTTATTCTTCAAATCAAATTATTTTTTAAACGCTAAAAAAATTTATTTTGGTTGTTTTTATTTGCTCTTTTGTTAAAGTTTTTTAGTTCTTTAAAATGCTAATAATATTTATTTAATTTGCTATTTTAATTGAAACAAATCAAAACTTTGATAGAAGAAAGCAGGAGGAAATTTCAAATTAAAATACCGGAGACTAAAATGAAAACACTACAAACACAAAAGACTTATATGCAGTTATTCTTGCAGGAGAGAGAAAAGGTGAAACAAAGAGATCAATTGACCAGTGGCACGTCTCCGAACATGATTGGGTGACATGCGCCCCACCATGTGAAAAAGAACATGGCGCACCCGATGAGACGACATATGAACATTTTTAACCACGACATGACACTGCCCGCAAGGCTTGGATGGAAGACAACTATTGGCGTGTCACCAAGACGCGCCTACAACTTTTCTTTTAAAAAGGAATAAAACGTAGATGAAAATACACATATAGCCTCGGTGCTAACTCTTCTTCTTTGTCGTTTTGGAGGGTACCCTCGTAATTTAATTGTTCATCAAATGATTAAAAACTGAAAATACCCTCACAAAGACCTGTTATGTTTTGTCTTATTAAAAGGGCATAGCAAATATTTCATTGTTTATTAACAAACCAAAAAATCAAAAATACCCTTGCCCACTGAACAATGTTTTGTCTGATATCAATGGTAAAACAGTAGTTCAGCTGTATAAAAAAATAAGGAAAAGTCTAAAATAACCCCATACAATCAAATAATGTTAGTCGGTCGCATGGAAAAATCAAAAATACCCTTGGTGCTAAGAGTTATTTTTAATGCACTGAGTGGCAAAAAAATAATTATACTAAACAATAATTTGTGTCTACTGGTACAATATTTATCCCACACGATTTACTTTTTCTATTTAATATGTTCTTCCTTAAAAATAATGAAGGGTGAATAAACAATAAGAGAATGAGTAAAAATAAAAACACTAGCAAGTTCAAATGCGGAAAGTTCTAGCTCAAGTTTGTTTTATTTGTCTCTTACTTCTTCTCACTCAACTAATGTGAGTCTTATAAACTTTATTATCATTATCAAGTGTATGAGAAAACTTTTTTATTTAATAGATCAATGTGTTCAAAAGATTTTATTCTAGTAATTGTATTATAATTTAGCACATCACTTTTTAAAACTAGAAACTTATATCCAACATTTTTTTCATCATAATTCTTTTAACCTATCTTTTTTTTTTGTTAAGGTGCTAACCTTAATTAGACAACCTCACACTTTTAGATATCCTAAATTAGGAGAGTAACATTTATATAATTCATAAGGTGTTAAACCAATTTCTTATAATAAATTCTATTTTGTAACCCCCCCTCTGCTACCCATTAGACTTGGGAGAATAAATAGAGTTATTTCATGTATTATACCTTTCTTTTCATAATAGTTATTAATTAAAACTACTTACTTCCTCAATCAAATCTAACTCATTTATTTATTTTTATTTAATTAACTTTCCACTTCTATTTTATATCATAAGAACATGTTATAAGCTTTATCTTTACTTCTAATCATATAAATCTTTGTATATCTTAAAAAAGTATATATGAAAAACAATGTTTATATCCAAGTTATAATATATCTTTAAGATTGATGGTAATAAAATCATAAATGAAGAACATAAACAAAATAAAATAGCAAACAAAACCAGAGACGTGTATAGACATTGTCTTTAAGAATATTTTCTCAACAAAAGGACAATTAGAAGTTTATCGTGAATCCACTATTCTTTTCTTATTAGTTACTAAATCTTATCAAAATTTATTATATAAATACTTAGATAAAAATCTTATTATTTTTTTAATGTGTGATAAAAACCTCTTGAAATAGTCTTTATTATTTACAATAGTTATTTAATCAAGGCACATCATCATGCTATGCATATGTATATGGAATGATTGTTTCCATCAGAAGGCAAGGCATGTACTAGACGATATAGTATTTGTTTTTATGTTTCTGATTTTATATTATATTTTTTATTTTAAAAAATATATAAGTTGATATTTTTGAATAAATTATAATAATTTTAATATACTAGTTTTTTTTAAAATATTTTTTTAATGAAAAGATATTTTTACAATTCATGTCACTTCAAAATGTTGAATGAAGACTGAAATAATTGATTCTTAAAAAAAATAGATTCTAGAGTCATAACGTTGAACGGCGCTAAAGATAATTTTGGTGGTTATAATCTGCTGATATATGTGGGTCAAGCTTCAGTTGTCTTCACAGTTACTTTAGTTGAACTTACAGGTGCAATCGACTGAAAAGATTAATCACTATGGGTGGTCATCCCCTGTGGCCCTGAGGTTTAGCATGGTTGAAAAGGGGATTTGCTCTCTAGATTTAAATTTTATAATAAGTTCTAAGAAATTATTTTGTCTAATTATAATTTTAAAAATATTTGGCTAATAAATTCATACTATAGTTTGGCATAAATCCCACTATTTTTTCATTAAGGTTTTTTTAATAAGGAATTGAAATTATTTAAAAAGGCTCAAGAGAATCTTATTTTCATACAGTACCAATTATCATTCATGATAATTAGCCTTGATTATTAGAGGGCAATTTTTCAAAGTTGATAGCCACCTCACAACATTTTGTGGAAAAGTCACAAGGAGATACTTCTTTGGAAGAACAGGGCAAGGATTCGTTGACTGAGAGACACGGAAAGGATTTCTCCTTCAATTTGGAACAAAACACGTGTGTATTTGAGAGAGTGATGTGGTTAGGTGAAATAGTTTTCTTACGTGCAATCTATTTAATGTATAAAAAAACTATTATTAAAAGCAACTTTTATATTTATTTTTTATTTTTTATTTAGATCCCGCAAAAAAAAAGCTACCAAATAAATGTGGTTGACAATAATTGAATGGAAAATTATTTATGCTTTTTTTTTATTTAAAAAAAAATATTTTTCAAGTTAATTTGGTTTATATATATAAAGATGAGACAGTGGAAGGAAATAAATAAATATTTTTTCACAGTTAATTCATTTGCCTTTGTACTATGGCTAGAGTTGAGTTTTTTAAAATAGACTTCCGAACACCCTTTTTTTTGTTTTTAACCGCACCAGTTTCTTCATTAGGCTTTTTTACCATGGCTAAAGTAACATGGGCCCAAGGAAGATCCAGTTTCAAATCAATAGAATGACCTTGCAGCTGAAAGTATCTCTGCTCTACAGCTGGCAGCCGACAGGAGATACAAGGAAACTGGAGGTGAAAACTGAAAACCATTCCTTTTAATACGAGCGTTGATTTGCTCACCCGCTGATATTAACTAAAATATTAAATTCGTGACTATTTTACTGTGCAGGTTTCACCTTACCATATATATAGACATAAATTATTCTGGATTCAAACAGTACAATTATCATGTTACCTCTAAAGCCGAAAAAATAACCCTCAGAACCAGGGATATTTTGGATATTTCCAGGGGTATGTATGGTATTTTCAAATTCGATGCACAGTGAAACTATCATTTTACTCATGGAGTTGCCAAAAAAAAACAGTGAGGATGCTTTTAGTTTTTTACATAGTCATGCACAATAAAACTACGCAAATACCCCCGATAAAAGACAAAAATGAAGGTTTGGAGTTGAGGTACTTTCCTCGCTGGGTTTTTTCGTGGTTATCTCTGGATCCAGATGTGCATAGGTAATTTAGAAATTTTTTATTATTTCTTTTTGGCAACACTGTGGGCGCGTCGTACGTACGCGCCAACAGTGTTTCCCGTGCACGCACTTTTCAAGCGGCGCATGCGACGTCATTTAGCGGTAGAAATTGCCGGTCCGTCCTTATCACCTGGTGTGCCACCATGTACTCTACCTCCTGGTATAGCGCGTGTCGCGTTACAGTGGTCAATGAATCATCAGTGGATGATTCTAGTTTTTTCTCCCCTTCTCTCTCCTGCTACCTAAAAATACATGTAAGTCCTTAATGTTTATGATTGTTTTATTTTAGTCCTTGCTCTTTAATGGAAAATTTGAATTTTTTCAATTGTGCTCTTCAATTGAAACTTATTATACATGTTGGTTTTTATTTCAGTTCTTATTCTTATGATTTTTAGTTAGTTTTTGGTTCATTTAATATTTCAGTATGGAGGTTTTAATTTGTTTTAATTTTGTTCTCCAATTGAAATTGGTCATATATTCTACTTTTCATTTTTTTTCCTTATTCTTTAAATTATTTTAACAAAATTGCGCCACATTTTTTTAAAATATATTTATTTGTTTCGGTCCCCAGATTTTTATTTGTTTCAATTTTGTCCTTTAATTGAAATTAATTATATATTTTATTTTTCATTTTGGTCCTTATTCTTTGAATCTTTTATTTGGTATTAATTTCTTTGGTTTTTTCGATTCTTCTTGGACAATGTTTATTTTTATTCATATTTATGCATCTATGCTTTTAGTTTTTGTTTTTAATTTTGTTGTTTTATTCTTTATTGGAGTTTTATTTTTATTCGGTCCAGTCTTGAAATTTTAATCTATGTTGGTGATCATTTTGAAATTAATATTTCTCTATTTTTCCCTTTATTTTATTTTTTTGTGTTTTCTATTGTTTTTATCTATTCTTTTTAAAGATAAAAAAATAACTATATATTTTTTGTTATTTGATTATTGCAGGTGTTTTCATAATTTATATTTTGTTTGTTGTGTTTAATTTGAATTCGATTATAAAATAAATGAATCCTAATACAATGAATTCAATAATTCAGATATTTGAATCTTCTTGTTTTTTAATGTGAAGATAATTTTATGTTGATTATTTAGTTAAAACCTACTAAACAGATAAATTTATATCGATTTAAAATTCATATATATTTTATAGGAAACTTGCACTTCACAAGAATTCTACCTCACAAGAATTCTGCACAAATTCACTATTTTTTTTTAAATTTATATTATAATAAAAAAAATCTCACACAATTAATATTTTTTTGTGCTAAAAAAAAATATAGTTTTAACCGCAACGAGGTGTGAGTAGGTGCTTAATGACATCTAAACTGGATTGAGTTTTTTTAATTATTTACTGAAATGACACTATTTCATTCACTAGCAGAAACATCAAACTTAGAAAGCTATTATATAAATATAAATATATTTAAATTAAATATGAGTTGATTAACTATTTTTGAATCTTGTGATTTTTGAAATTAATTTGATATGGATAGTAGAATATTTACACTAATAGGGCAATGTTATCTATGCAGAGGGCAAACATAGCAATACTGAAGTTATTTTACTAAGACATGTGATGCAAACATGTTTTCTTCTCCTTCTCATTCTTATAATTTTTTTTTATTATTATTATTATTATTATAGTGTTTGTTCGGGTCAGCTTGTATGTATCTCGACTAATTTCACGGGCCTTGAAGTTAATGATCATGCAAGCCTCAAGTGATTATCGTATTAGCAACCACAAGGCTCGAATTTAGACCGAGATTGAAAAAGGTTTTGTTTTTATTTAATTTTGACTTTTTGAAACCAATTTAGAGATATTTTAAGGTTAAAGATTGATTTATTAAGCTTCTTATAATATTTATTAAGGTATTTATTAAGTAAACAAAATTGAAAATTGATTTCTTAGGTCTAAAAAACTCAGCTCAAATCTTTGACCAGAAAATTTGTTATTTATCACACTATAGGCAGGTATGTCTATTTTAATTTTCTTAAAAAGAAAATTCTCCTCCACAATTTTAGTTGTTCTCTCCTACAAATATTTAGTTTTATCATATTATAATTAAATAAAAATTAAATTTCATAAAATCGAGTTGTTAAACTTGGTTAGACTCATCTGAGTCATATGAAAACCTTGTTCGTCAAAGGTTTTTGAATGACAACTCGAAGAGTTTGTGATCTATTTAAAGCCTCATAAACCTTCTAATAAAATTGATATTCAAGATAAAATAAAATTATAAATTTAAAGTTCACCCTGCACATTAAAATTCACATGTTTTTTTTTTTTGCTATCTTTGCCTTCCAACTATATCAGTGATGGAAGTTTCTTGATGTTGTTGCCACAATTCTCCCATTGTTTCTCTCCGTCCATAACATCTGCTGTTATGTACTTCAATGATATAAAAACTAACCCAAGGACATATCTCTTCAAGATCATCCTTCTCTATCTATTTATCCTGACATTTTGATTAACAACAAAAGAATAATGAGTTTTAGAACATTAATACCAGCCGAGATAGATTCGATGAAACACACAATCCAAACACCAAAAAAGCTAAGTATAAGCTATTTTTTTAATTAATGTGGTTTTTTGGGCTAGTTTACTCACATCTTGATTAATTTCACGAGTCCTGAAATTAACAATCATGTAAGTATCCAATGACCATCACACTAACAACTTTTATCATTTTTATTTCGGCTCATAAAAGCACAATTGTAACATTTCTTGAATCTCAAACTTAAATGCCGATCCTCTATATAGATATTGCTTCTGCATTGTTTGTATTTATTCTCCAACCCCATCAATTTGTAGAAATTTAAAAGATATCAACAAATACCACAAACATATACTTTTAATCAAGCATAAATGGGTATTCCTGGGGAAACTAATTATGTGAATCAACGATTTTAGGGACAAGTAAAACCTTAAACATAAAATTAAAGTATCTTGATTTTTTTTGCTAGTTGAATCCTCAAAGTGTATCATTTTTAACATGTCTTTTACATATACTTTCTGTAAACATTCATCATCTTCTCTGCCTTTAAACAATAACATATGCTCTCTAGACTCTAAACATACCTGATGGGAAAGGAGTTTTTTCAAATCCCCCCTTTAGTTCATCCATATATGTTGCAATCAAGACCTTAATAGAAACCCAACAACCACTATAACATATATTAGGCAATGAAAGTAAATTTAAACAACCTTATCAACCCTCAAATTGCATGCAAGAAAGAAAGGAAACACATAATAAACATTTAAAAATAAATGATCATGATCAATGTGCATCTCTATAAAGGTAACACAAATCACTTATGATATACTACTCTCTCAACTTGAAATTAAAGATGACATTATG
This sequence comes from Salix viminalis, assembly GCA_029228465.1. Taxonomy (NCBI): domain Eukaryota; kingdom Viridiplantae; phylum Streptophyta; class Magnoliopsida; order Malpighiales; family Salicaceae; genus Salix; species Salix viminalis. The sequence continues at coordinate 382,259 of CM055434.1, forward strand.
TTTGGTCATAACATTGATAGTTTGATGGAAGCTCAATATTTGTTTGACAATATATCTGAAAGAGATTTATGTTCATGGAATGTTTTGGGGTTTTAGGTGTTGCGAATGAGATTATTGTAATTATAAATTATGAATGACAATTTTATTATTTTAAGGCTTTATAAGCTCTTTAATCATTATAATAAATATAATGACAAACCTATAAATAATAAAAAAGTTTCTTTTGTTGACTTTCATTAAAATAATATTTTGTGTATTTATTTATACAGATATGCAAGGTGATGCAACCTTAACAAAAATCTTATTGAATTCACGAACCCAAGATTTACCTAATTTGAGTTTGAGATTGATAATTGATTTTGACACAATGGACAACCTGCTCCAAGATACCAAGGATTTTAATACCACTTGCACACAACATTCTCATTTGGAGATGAATATAAAAAGTATAAAATACTACAAAGATTGGTAAGTTTTATGAAGAGTATGGTTAGATCACGAACCGAGCAAGAAAATCTCTATTTTCTATACTATAATATAAGACAACCAATATGTATTCTAATATGAAAAATTAATTCTTATAAAGAAGTATTTATAATCTTAGAAATATATATCTAAGAAAACTCCTATTAATAGGCTCACCTAGTCCAATTTAAAACTAGGCCCAATATAACAAAAACTAACTAACTAATTAACTTGAAAATAATAAAATTTACATTATGAAACTTTTATCCTAGGATGTCGCAACTAATACCTAAAAACAATACAAAAGAAATAATTGTGTGGATGAAAATCCCTTCATGTCATCACCTCTCGTTGAGAAATAGACTAGAAAATTTTCTTGTTCCAATAATCCTAGTTAGCCACCACGTTAGTGTCCATGGAAGCTAATGATTTTCCTTCTAATTAAATTTTCTTTATAAATCAGGCTCCCTGATAGATTTATAAATACGAGGATAGATTAATGAATGTTTGGTGGATACAAAGTGAGACCTTAAATATTGAAATTAGCCGTTGAATATAATGGACCAAAAATATGAGTTATGAATATTGAATCAAGATCGATGAAATCAATTATTTATAGAATTAAATGCACTTAAAATTATTGGAACGGAATGATTTCATAGCTGAAATAAAACACAGGATGCGATCATAAAACTGAATAAACTAAATATGATTTATATAAATTCTGATAAATGAAAAAAATAATATATGCGTAATTGATATAAAACATGTATTATGAGTACTAAAGTACATTAATGAATACGGTAGGGTGCAATTTTGGAGTGCAGAAATGGGATAAATGAATCCGAAGAATTGATTAGCATATGGGCAAAGTATATGGAAGAGATTAATTAATCAAGTAAAGCATATTAGTAAATTACATTTTTCTTTGGATGAAAATAGCTAAACAAATTCAAATTTAACTCATGCACGCACCAAACAGTCACGAGTTCAATTTAGGCACGGAACCGAAGAAAACCCGAACATGACAGTAAGCGCTAACTTCTTCTAAAAATATGGTAAACAACCGTACACGTGTCTACCGATGGTCTATAAATACTTGGATCATCGACTCTCCACAAACCCTCTCTCACCCATAACCCTTATTTACGGGTTTTCTACTACACCACCGAAACATCCGTTCGAAACCAAACCCTAGATCCCTCTCTCTCTCTCTCTAAGTACTAGATATAAACCATGGTCTCCGACGCCAGCAAGAAGAAGGCTGCTCAAAAGAAGGCGGCGGCCGCTGCCAAGAGAGGTGGAAAAGCAGCTGCAACCTCCTCAAAAGCAGCGGCGGCGGCCGATTCTCAGAATGGAGGTGTTGATAAGTTGTCGAATGGAATTGGAGATCTTCAGATTTCCGATCGGACTTGTACCGGTATCCTCTGCTCGCATCCTCAATCCAGAGATATCCGCGTAAGTTTGTTGATTTTTATTTTGTAAATACTACAGTTTAATATATAGATTGATGGATTTATTTTTATGTTTTATTGAGCTTTATTTTCTATTTCTTGCTAGATGTTGATTTAACGCAGGATTTTTACTTATTTTTCGATTAGGCTCCTTAATTAATTTGATCGCACCATTTTTTTTTTTCAAGGTTCTTTCAGATGGTTCTCTAATTCTAAGTTGCAAAAGCTTATTGCAAGGATTAATTAGTTAACTTTAAGAGAGTCTCCAATTGCCATATCTTGCTCTCAATAACTAAAGATAATATTTTGATATTTTTTTTTGTAGTTTTGAGCATGATTCTGATCATGTAAATATTCAATCAAATTCCCTGGGATGTTATAATAGATATTTTAACGTGCAGTTTCTTCAATTGATATATCTCAAAGGATATATTATGATATGATTGCTAGTCTTGCACACATCACACCAGACTTGTAAATTAGTCTCACCACTAGCTTATTGTTTGCTAGCTTGGTGTACCTAGACAAATGCCTACGCGAGCGGCTGTGTCTGTCATCTGTTGTGCATTCTGGCAACCATGAACATGCAATGTTTAGACTAAAAATTTTCCTTTCTGAAAGAATATAAGCAGTAGTTCACCCTTCTGGGATTCTTTGGAGGAGGTAATATCGAGTGATAAGGGTTTTTTTTTTGCTTATTTGTATAGGGTTTAAATCTCGGTTCAAAAGGTAATGTTATTTTCAACTAACTTAGATCTTTGTTGCATCTTTGTTGCAGATTGAATCATTGTCAGTTACTTTTCATGGACATGATCTCATTGTTGATTCTGAGCTTGAGCTAAACTATGGGAGGTTTGTATATTGCACCTAATTGGATCAAAGTGTCTTACAACTTCATATTGAAAAGGAAATTCATTCTATTTTTTCCCCATCTGTACATTATTTTATACTTCAGACGATATGGATTCCTTGGTTTAAACGGATGTGGGAAATCAACACTCCTAGCTGCAATAGGGTGCCGAGAGCTACCAATTCCAGAGCACATGGACATACATCACCTCAGCAGGGAGATTGAAGCTTCTGACATGTCGTCACTTGAGGCTGTGATAAGCTGTGATGAGGAGAGGTTGGAGTTGGAGAAAGAAGTAGAGGTCTTGGCTGCACAGGTATATCCTTGTGACTAAAAATAGTTTTGGTGTATTTCAGATCTTGTGAATTATGTATGTTATTGTGACTTCCATGTGTGTGTTTGATCATTTATTTTGGCTTGGATCGGATATAGGATGATGGAGGTGGAGAAGCCCTTGATCGTATTTATGAGCGTTTGGAGGCCATGGATGTGGCAACTGCAGAGAAACGTGCTGCTGAAATTTTGTTTGGTCTTGGATTTAACAAGGAAATGCAAGCAAAGAAAACACGAGATTTTTCTGGTGGCTGGAGAATGAGGATTGCATTAGCTCGGGCTTTGTTCATGAACCCAACTATCCTCTTACTTGATGAGCCTACCAATCATCTTGGTAAGTCCCCCTAGCATTGGTGGCTTGCTCATAACATTTTCCATCTCTCTCATGCGTGGTATTTTGGCTGCTTTTCCTTTATTGGAGAAAAGAAAAACTTTAGGGATTTGTGAGCTGTAAGTACACGCCGATATTTTTCTTCTGCATATTAAACTGGACTAGGATTTTCTGGATTAAAAATCTGTTTTTGCATCTACTGTTTGCAAGTACATTTAGGAGACCAATACCCCACTTGATGGTAAAGAAAGCAAAACCCAAGATAAGCAAACAATGCAATGTCTTGTCCTATTGAGCATGAGATGTGAATCGTTTAAAGGTCCATGGCTAATTATATCATGGGAAGCCAGAAAACTATCAAATATTAAAGAGAAAAAAATCTCCTTAATGCAAGCTGTTCTGGGAAGATTCTTTAGTTTTCTGTCTGAACACTCCTAAAAAGTGTGAATTTTGCAAGCACATCCTTATAAGCTCTTTAATTTCCCTCCTTCCAAAATCTACAAAAAAATAAGCGACTGGATCACATAAATTAAGAAATTTTGACCTGTTACAGCCTGTTTAGAAAATTGGTTATGGTAATGATTTCGATTCAATTCTTTTGGGTTTTTTAGTTGAATTGGGATCACATAACTTATAATGACTCAACACATTCTCAACCACAGATTGTTTGTCTTTCTTTTTACCAGTTTCCAACTCTTCTCTGTACATGCAACCTCACAATTCTATAAGTGTGGATTTTCTAAGAACTCAGTTCTAGATGTCGATTTCCACCCAATTGAAATTCAACCTTGAAGGGTCTGATTTCATGTGGATTACTGTTGGATGGTCACACCATGCAGCAGAAATATATGTTGATGATCATTAGCATGGGTGGGGACTTTGATTATCAGCTTGTATGGCAGACAGTATACTGAACTGAGCTCTTATTGTGTTGGGTGAAATGTTGAGAGTTATGATCCTTGAAAATTTTATTATGGTATTTTCTTTTCATGCTTTTTTCCTTGTTAAGTGTGTTAAGAATGACCTGGGAGGAGTTTAAGGGGTTTGTGAAATTTGTAAAAGTTTTCTGTTCTGTTAATGATCAATACTTCTATGTTGTGACAGACCTTGAAGCCTGTGTCTGGTTGGAGGAAACTTTAAAGAACTTTGAACGCATTCTAGTTGTGGTTTCTCACTCTCAAGATTTCTTAAATGGTGTCTGCACAAACATAATCCACATGCAAAACAAGAAATTGAAAATATACACTGGTAACTATGATCAGTATGCTCAGACTCGTTCTGAACTGGAAGAAAACCAGATGAAACAGTACAAATGGGAGCAGGATCAGATTTCTTCCATGAAGGAGTATATTGCCCGATTTGGGCATGGATCAGCAAAATTAGCTCGCCAGGCACAGAGCAAGGAGAAAACTCTTGCTAAAATGGAACGGGGTGGACTTACAGAAAAGGTTGTTAGAGACAAGGTTCTGGTGTTTCGCTTTGTTGATGTGGGGAAGCTCCCGCCACCCGTGCTTCAGTTTGTCGAAGTTGCCTTTGGCTACACGCCTGATAATCTCATTTATAAGAATATTGAGTTTGGTGTGGATCTGGATTCCAGGGTTGCGCTGGTCGGCCCCAACGGAGCTGGAAAGAGTACCTTGCTGAAGCTTATGACAGGTGAATTGGTTCCTTTAGATGGCATGGTTCGCCGGCACAATCACTTGAGGATTGCACAATTTCATCAACACTTGGCTGACAAACTAGACATGGAAGTGTCTGCTCTCCAGTATATGATTAGCGAGTATCCAGGGAACGAGGAAGAAAAAATGAGGGCATCGATTGGGAAGTTTGGGTTGACAGGCAAGGCACAGGTGATGCCCATGAGTAATTTGTCAGATGGGCAGAGGAGCAGGGTGGTTTTTGCTTGGCTGGCATTTAGGCAACCTCACATGCTGCTTCTGGATGAGCCAACGAACCATTTGGATATTGAGACCATCGACTCCCTTGCTGAGGCATTGAACGAGTGGGACGGGGGTCTGGTTCTTGTTAGCCATGATTTCAGGCTCATAAACCAGGTAGCGAAGGAGATATGGGTATGTGAAAATCAAGCTGTTACCCGGTGGGAGGGTGACATTATGGACTTCAAGATGCACCTCAAGAAGAAGGCAGGGTTGTCTGGTTGAGTATGAGTTGATCATACGGTGGAGGAGTTTGGAGAATGGTAGCGGTGCGTCACGGCTGAGCAGCACAACGTCGAGAGGGGTGGGGTGATTTCGGTTTCTGGATGACATTTCCCAGGATGAAACCCTTTAGAGGAGGGATGGGTGACAAAGGCTTGTTTATTGTTTCGAGCCAAACATTCAGCGTATCCTTAGCTCGGTTACTATGGAGTAGTGTTTTTGTTTTCCTTAATGGCGTTCTATTATTAATTACCATGGCGGTATGTGACGCTATTTATTTAGTTTAGAGGTGATGCTGATGTGATCCTCTTTTATATCGGGAAGACTTCCTTGTACTCGGAAAACCTGCTATGCTTGCTTTCTTTCTTTCTTTCCTTCCTTCCTTCCTATGGTAATTTAATTCCCATTTTTAAGTGATTTGGCCTCGCCAGTCTCATCCACTGATGGGATTACCTGGCAATAAAACAGGGACGAGAGTTATTTTTATAAGCAGGAGGAGCATGTTTTGTCATGGCCTGGGCGATTAGTACTGCTGGTCATTTTTTAGTTTCTTTTCAATAAAACATTTGGGCTCTTTTACATGTTTTTTCATTAAAAATAAATCAAAAAATTTATAGATGCGTTTGATTAAATATATTGAGAATTATCTAAGCTATTAACAAGAAAAAAAAATCATTAATAATAGCTAAATATTTGAACAAAATCAAGAGGAGGATGCATCTGATCTTGCAACGTGAGTTATTTAATTGATTGTGTTCAATGTTTCTATTTGTTAAAATAAATTTTTTCATTTAATTTCTCAAACTCTCTTATTAGAAATACTCTTAAAATTAAATATATTCTCTAACTAAATCTTAATTATATAAAACATAAAAATATATAATTGAATAATCTTTTAAAAAATTAATTACATAATATAATTCAAAAAACCAATATCTAAAAAGGAAAAATACAAAAATTAAAAATTAGAGGTATTAATCTAAATATAAATTAAAAAAATATTTTAAAAACATTTAAAAATGATTTGTTTGTTAAAAAACCAAATTATTCTCGAAATGAACATGTTGCTTATCTTACAAAATTAAATCCTTAAAATTTTCTCGAAAGGTGTCAACGATGTCATTTGATAACAATTTAAAACCTAAATGAAAACAAGATAATCTTACGAGGAAAATTAAGAATCAAAAGCTTAATTACCAACTAAACGGTAAAGGATGATTTGAAAAAAAAAAATCAAAATTCAAAGAGACTTGACTTGAGTCAATATGGCAAATCCATGCCCTAATTGTGATGTCAGGATAACCCTATATAAAAAAAAACAATGGAGATAAACTCTTAAGCCAAGTAAAATAACATAATGCTAAACAAATAAAAATCAGTTTAAAACACATAAAAAACTCAAGTCAATGTAGGTTAACTTGACTAACCCAGGATTCGAGATGTGAGAACAAGATAACTCTATTTATAGGATGAAATTGAAAAAAACAAATAAATTAAAAAAAAAACCTACAGTAAGGTGAAAGTCAAGTCGAACTAATCTTCAAACCCGTGACCTGGTTTATGAGATCGAGTTACCCTACAAAAGGCAAACCCAAATAAAATCTTGAAGAAAAAATCTCAATCATCCAAAGTTAAAAGATAATAATAATAAAAAAGAATACTGATAAAATCTAATATAAAAGCTAAATGAAATAAAACAATGAGGGATGAAATTGAAAAATAAAATAAATCAAGAAAATTTGATTAATACTAGCCAATGAACTTATTCTTGTAAGAAATTTGTTTTGATAAATAAAATATGGGAGAATGAGAAATTATTATTTTTTCATTAAAAAACTATATTTTTATATTTAATTCTTGATTTATGATGGCTAATAAATGTTTTATAATAATAATTAGTAATTCTTCAATCTTTTAACTTTTAAAATTCACTATAAGAGAGAGAGAGAGAGAGTGGGGACGCGCTGCGCTTTGCTAGTTAATAATAAATGCTTCCATTAAAATCATAAAATATCTAAATGATCCAGATGGTTGGTGAAAAACCCTATAAATATCACCTTGCCATAAATTTTAGGGATGCAATCCTAACTTTAGCTAGTGATGGTCTAATGATCAATTTTCCTTAAAAAGAAGCATCACACGAGAATTCCTTAAATTGTAGAATCTTATGGTTCTTTAATGGATGACATTGTGAATTCTCAATAATTCTATGCATTATTATTTATCTAAGATGACCTAATTGGTCATGCCAAATAATAATATTATTTGACTCATTAAACTTTCAGTTCATTATTGCACTGACTTCAATTTTATTAATATTTACATAGTGTTGTAACCCAATTTTTGAGTTACTCCCCAAAATAAAATAAAAGGAAAAAAATAAAATAAAAGGAGCCACCGTGGGTAGAAAAAAATCAATGTGGAAATTTTGGTTGTTTTCGCAAGTTCAATCATATCTCTTTTGTTCCAAAAATAGAGGAAAATACAGATTTAAGGCAAAACTAATTTATCGTTAGATAAATCTGTGTAAAAATTAAGTTGAACGACATAATTATATTTTTATGGGTTGATTCAATTTAATCGTTAACCAATTTAAAGTTTAATTATGATCGGGATCCAATTGAAGGATTTAATTAAGTGCAAGGACTTAATTATACTTTAAATTGATCAAATTAATTTTATTAAGGGCTTAGTCAATGAGAAACCAAGTTCTTGAATTTAATTCCGGCTCAATTGATGAGAATGAAATTTTTGGAGACCGATCGAATTTTTTAAGTCAATTATGCGAAATTAGGGACCAAATTGAACGAATTGAGAATCCAATGGTCAATTAAGGGTTAAATCGCGCAAATCAGAAACCAGAGACCAAAATAAAAAAGGCGCGCACATTTAAGGTTGCTGTTGAAATTTTTATGGGGATACAATTGCATAAAATCAAAAGTTTAAAACTAATTGGGGGTACAATTGAACCAATCAAACATTGAAGGACCAAATTGCAAAGCCAAAATAGTGCAGAGCACAACTCTGCAACGCACAGCCTCTGCAAATTCTTTGCAGAGGCAAAGGAAACCCACAACCTCTGCAAATTTGCAGAGGAGGCAGAGGCAATAACCTCATATGAATGAGAGCTGCCTCTGCCCCTATAAATAGGGGAAAACAAAGAGAAAAAAGGGGAGGAAAAAGAGGGGATAAAAAACAGAAGGGAGAAAAAAGAAAAGAAAGGATAGTTTTACACAAAAAAGAAAGGAAGAAAAAAGGAGAGAACAGAGGAGAAGAAAAGACGAGCAGAGAGGAGACAAAAAAAGAGAGAGAAAAACCATAGACAGAGGAGGGAAGTTCGAAGGAGAAAACAAAGAAAAGAAGAAGAAAAGAACAGAGGTGAAAGAGAAAGACAGAGGTGAAGAAACAGAGAGTATTTTTACAGAAAATTCACGTCTATTTCTCTCTCTAACACCAGCGCGACCGAGCTCTCTCTCTCCACCAACAGAGGCCATTCAACCACCCACATTCCACCCTCACCACCGGAAACCTCTCTCCACGCCAAAAAACCCAGCAGGAACTCAAGCGAAGGCAACAGGAGCATCCCCAGTTCACAGCAACGCAGGCCGACTAGCTTTGGAAGCTCCCTCCGGCCACCACAGGCCACCGTTGACGACGCCACCATGACAAGAATCATGACCTCGACCCCCTCTACCCAACGGTACTAACAGGTACGCCTTTCGTCATAGTCGAAAAACACTGTTCATCATCTTCCTCATCCCTCATGATGAGCAGCTGGGACGCGATTTAGCGCCCCATCGTTCATGTGGCTCGGTCGAGATGGGCCGAAAGCTGTGCCTCGACCACTAACCGAAGCCCAACCCAAAACACTTGGGCTTCCAGCCCGTGAGGACTGGAAGTCCAGCCTAAAAACATTTGGGCTTCCAGCCCGTGAGGACTGGAAGTCCATCCCACACCTGTCTGGGCTGTCAGCCCATTGTGGCTGAAAGCCCAGCCCAGAAATAAATAAAAATTTAAAAAAAATTAAAAAAATTCAAATTGACAAAAAAATATTTTTATGTTTTTTTTTTTACTACTATTATTATTACAAAAATTCAAAAATACAAAAAATGTTTTTGTTTTTGTGCATACGGCCAAATTCCATGATTTTTCCATACATATTTTTTCGTAAAAATTATGTTGCATCTTTCTCATATTTTGAAACGAAAATTGGATATCGTAACCGGTTTATGATTATCCGTTGAGATTTGGCCAAAATATCAAAAATAATTATAAATATTTTTGTTTCATCTATTAGGGTGTAAATTTATATTGTAAAGTACACCCGCCGATAAAAAGAAATTTTACTACGGTGTAAAATTACATTGTATACTACGTCCGTAGATAAAAAAAGATTTTTACTACGTTGTAAAATTATATTGTAAAGTATATCCGTAGATAAAAAAAAACTTGTAATTGCGGTATAAAATTTCATTGTAAAGTACACCTGCAAACAAAAAAATGCAATGTAAAAAATTTTAACTTAGAAAAACAATCAACAACAATGCAGCTTACCTCAGGTAGGGTGCAGTGGAGGTGATGTGTCTTCCCCTTGCACAACAAGTCCCCTCACCTAGACTCCCGCAGACCAATAGGTTCCTAGTGACCTTAATACTAGGTGGCGACTTCTAATAATTATAGTCGTAAATTTTACGGCTATAAACAACCCCATTTTCACCGCGTGCCGTTGTCTCCCCCGAATCAGGGGAATGGCAGGGCGCGAAGCACGTAAAAAATCGCCGTTGCGACACATAGTATAATCCCAAAGATAAAAGTAAGTAATTTTTTCAAATATTTTTTTCCCTGTAAAGTCATTTGATATGATGTAAAAATATTTTATACTATTGTCATTGATAGTCTCAATATGGTATCCATTAAGTTGTATATCTTTGAAACTTAACAAATTTCTCTTTAATTTAGTAGAGAATAAAACATTATTAATAATAAATTTTGTTTCATTAGAAAAAATTATATTAAAAAATTCCAGAGCCTTTAATTAACCTGTTAAACCTTGTATTGTATTCACTTTTGCTTTCATCATTCTCAAATTTGAAAAATATTGTTTATGTCTAATAATGATATACATTGTAGCGCTATCTGCTAAACATATTCTTCACCACCAATATTGTCTTATGGTGAAAATCCATATTTTCTTATGCGAGTGAGAGAAATTTAGTTCTATTTTTCTTCTTTCTTTTTAATAAGGATTAATATAAATCAACAAAATATCTATGAAAGTTTGTTAGAATTTGATGAATTATGACCATTATATTTACGGTAATTAAATTGTCTTTATCCACGACCTCTACCACAACTTGATCACAACCATGAACTCTACCACGACCATGATTATTATTATATCTAGTAGCATTCACTTTAGGGAATGGAGCTGCAACGGACAATCGTGATTCATGATTTTCATTAAAAGATCATTATTTTGTCCAACCAAATATAAACATGAAATCAATTCATAATATTTCTTAAAATCTCGTTCTCTATTTTGTTGTCATAGGAGCACATTCGAGGCCTAAAAAATAGAGAATGCCTTTTTTAACATATCTTTATGAATGACATTGTATCCATACAATTTTAATTTAGAATTGATATTAAACATTGCATAATTATATTCACTTATTGATTTAAAATCCTACAATCATAAATGTATCCAATCATAAAGAGCTCTTGGGAGAATAACTGTCTTTTGATGGTCATATCTCTCTTTTAAATTTTGCCAAAGAATAAAAGAATCTTTGATTGTGAGATACTCTATTTTCAACTCCTTGTGAAGATGATGATGTAAAAAAATCATGACACTTGTCTTTTTTTTTAACTAGATGTTTCATTACCATCTATAATGGTGTCTCCAAGACCCATATCATCAAGAATCCATGATAAATATATAAGATAACACTATAAAGAAATGGACAAAAAAAACAATGGTAAGAAAACTTAGTAAGGTCAAATTATCAAAACAAAACAAAAAAATGGTATGTGGCGTTGTTATATGTCAACTATAAAAAATATTTTACCTTACTTTGAACCAGTAGCTCGCAGGCTAGAGGTTTCTAACCTAAATATCAAATTTGTAAACACACAATAGAATTTATGATGTGAATAAAAATGGCAAGTCCAACGAGGACAAGATCTTCTAATAAACACAAAGCATACTTATGATTTGCTCAAATATAAATATAGAATCTAAACAATAATAAAAATAGAAATGAATATAATTTGAAGAAATCTTATTTAAATTTATATAAAATGAGTACAATATATATATATTTTAAAAAAAAAATGGCAAAATATTTTTATTTGAGGAAGTGTATTAAAGATTTAATAGTGTAAAACTATGTTTTAGAGTTTTATTGAAGAATAATTCGTTAAATTCTTTGGGGTTAAATATTAACCACTTAACACAAGTCACCAATTAATTACCACTCCATCTTCAAAGTTATAGGCCTATATATTTGATTTAATTAGTTCTATATAAAAAGATCCCCTAGCTCCCTAACGGTTTAGCTATACGTTTGTTTATCTACGAATATGGATCAGTAAATCCCTAGAATGCAAAGTAAAAATAGATTTAATTAAAAATAAGTCTAATAATGTGTTTATTGGTTTTAAACATGGATATATGTTCAATGGCTACAAGATTCGGTAAATGTAAACGGAATACTGAGGGATATAATTTTGTAAGTAAATTGCAGTGATATTTACTGATGAACTATGTCATTGCTCTATATCTCAATATATATTAATGAAAATTATCTATTGATAAATACCAATGAAATTAAAATGAAAAAAAGAAAAATAATGTGATTATTATGAACATTATTACCTATGAAATAAACATGTCATTAATATATGCCTACAAATATATTTAAGTTATAACTTCATGAGCGACCTCTCTTTTCCCCTCCATTTTTACCTTTTCTTCTCTGTTTTTCCTACAAATAACAACCAACCTCTCTTATTTTATCACAAATTAAAATCTCATCACCATAACTCCGGCACCCCAACACTTAGTCTGTCGACATCTACATTCTAGTTATTTTTTTCTAGTATTTCCCACATCTAGTAAGCAAAATTATCCTTTTTTTTTTAGCTCATTTTTAAGATGTTGATTTTTATGGCATTTTAATGTATTTGTGTGGTTTGTTCGTGTCTTGATTTGTTTCATAGCTTTTTCCATTAAAAAAAATTATATTATGAATGTATGATTTGTATATCTTAAGGTTTGTTTAAGATTTTGAAACATTATATTTGTTTGTGATTTGATAAAATTGATTTTAATTTTGTGGCTTAGATTTTTTGTAATGAAATAAATAATGATTATTGAATGGGTACATTTTATATTTTGTCAATTTTATTGTTAAGTTAAAAAATTTAGTAAATGTGGAGGATTTTTTTTTAATAGAAATTTGATAATGATTTAGGAATAATATTAAAATAGATTGAATAAGTTTGAGTTAAATCAATGCTAGCTAATTTATTTAGTTCATATTATTAATACATGTTGTCATCATGAATGATTATTCTTAGATATATTGATTTTCACCCAAAACGGTTGTACATGATGGATTATTTTAAAAGGAAGTGAGAGTTTTATTAATTACACATTATTTAATCCAAGAAATATTAGTGGAGATAATATTAGATTTCGATGTAAGAGGTGTACAAATAAAAATTTTCTCGATCCACATATTGTAACAATGGATCTTTTACAAAAAAAAAAAAGATTCATAGAGAAATACTCTTGTTGGTTTGCACACAGAGAATTATATGTTCCCTTATGAGACCATGGTAAAAAGGTTGATTAAGTTAACCTCTAGTTCTAGCAACGTGCATGAGGGTTATAGACGATAATAATAGTCTGTATCCTATATATGTATGGATACAATGAAAATTAATCAAGATTATACAAATGAATGTTCAATCATATATGAAAAATCAAATATAGATGTAACTAGGTTCTTTGATCTTTTGAAAGACTCCAATGAACCATTATAGTATGAGTGTATAAATCATTTTAAATCATTGACTTTTATACATGTTTTCAGATCATGGAATGAGTAAGACTAGTTATGACATATTCATTGAATGGGTGATAAGCATTTTACCTAAGAGAATAGGTTTTAAGAGAACTTTATACAACTAAATCTATTATTTAGCCTAGGATACTAGAAAATCAATATATGTCTAGACTTTTGCATGTTTTACTACCTTGAAAATATAGATTTGACTAAGTGCATAACATGTGGGCATGCTCGATGCAAACTTAGAACTAGTAGGGGAAGGAAACTTATCACATATAGAAAAATTAAATATTTCCCCATCACTTTTAAAGTGTATGACATGACATTATTCACACGACATGATGGATTGTTTCAAGGTGCACCCTTTTGATGATAAGACTTGGAAACATTTTAATAGTGTGTATCCTTGGTTTTTAATGGAATCACATAATGCATATATTAGGTTATGTATAAACAGATTTTATCTATTCAGTTCATTTTCTGCTTCTCATTCTTATTGCTAGTTATACTCATGGTTTTTAACTTCCACCATGGATGTGTGTGAGGTTAGAGTTTATGTTTTTTTATCCTATTGGTAGACTTGAATAAGATATTACACTATTGGTACTGTCAGGTGAAGAATAGTATGACATGGTATTGTAGTGTGATGACATTATATTTGACTTTCAATTTTGGCAAGCGAATGTTTCCTAGTTTTAATGTGACTTATAATTAGGTAAAAATAATTATTTTTTTGGGAGTTTTCTTATTGGAAGGCTAATTTCATCCGACATAATTTGGATGTCATGCATATTAAAATGAACATAATTGAAAACACGAAAACACTTTTAACACTGTGATGAACATGAAAGTAAAAATAAAAGACAACATGAAGGCTAAAATAGATATACCTTTGTTTTGTTATCCTAAGAATATGAGGTTGATTTATGATGAGTCATGAGTCATACAATTTTAAAGGTAGTTTCTCTTTAGACAAGAATACATGGTGACTTGTTTACCAATGACTTAAAAGTCTAAAAATATGGAGTTGATTTATGATAGGACATGCATCACAAATCCCAAAGTCATATTCATCTTCGATAAGAATGCATAATCACTTGTCTATCAATGACTTAAGAGTTTTATGTTTTTCTAATGGACATACTTCAAACATATTCAGATTGATGAGTTTTAAGAATTGCAAATTATGTTGAATGAAGAGTCATGATTGTCATGTGTTTATGCAAAAACTAATCACCCTTCATTACCTAGATTTATTATCAAATGAGATATGAGATGCATTCATAGAGATCACTCATTTTTTTAAAATATATGCTCTAATAAGTTTCATAACCAACACATAGAGAAACTTAAAAAATAGCATTTAGATAATCTACAAACATAATATGATGTTATCTTCATCTTTAATTCAACCTAAAAGAGCATCTGCCCATACATCTAAGGCAAGAGTTAGTGGCCTTATCTAGTATAGATGGATATATTCATTCGAGAGGTTAAGGATTACACATGCATCATTATTAAAGTACAACAATAAAATACAACATTCATTTAATTTCATACAAATACTTGTTCAATCTTAAGACAAAAAAGTACAACAATAAAGTGCATGTTAATGCTTTGATATACAAGGTTGATATTATTGAAGAGACCTTAATATTTATCTCGTACTATTTTAAGTCTAAGTTGAGAACAAGAGTTAATCATGGTTTAAAGTGTGTTTGACATTGCTTTTGCTTTTGTAGTTGAGGTTGAAAAAAGCAATTTAAAAAAAAATGTTTTTACTGCGGTTCAAAATAAGCTGTGAAGTGTTTAGTTAAAACTATGGTTGAGTTGGAGGTTGAAAAAAAGCAGTTTTAAGTGTTTGGTTACCAAGCTTTTCATATTGCTTTTAACTTGTGAAATTACTTTAAAGGGCATAGATATATACACACACATTTATTTATATATATATATATTTAACTTGTGAAAATCAATTTAAAAATAATCACAATTTATTGCAAGGAATAATTCAAGTAAAATGGACACTTCATTTTATTCTCCCATCAAACTATTTGCAATGCCATCACGAACAATATCCATACGTGAAGGCGTCCCAATCTCTGACTATTTTCATGCGCTACAATATCTAGTAAAAAATCATCTGGGATATAATTGGGATTACGATCATATCCAACAAAAACAACATCATCTTGCGATCTCCTTCTAATATAGTTATGTAGTGCCATCGATGCAACAACAATCTCAACCTGCGTTTTGTATGGATAAGCTGGCATGCACTATAAAATTCTCCACTTTTGCTTCCATACTCCAAATATTCGTTCTATCACATTACATAGTGATGAATGTGCACGATTAAATATTTCTTATCGTCCACTTGGTTCTCCACGACGTCGAAAATCTTGTAAATGATACCGCTCCCCTCTATATGGACTCAAATATCCATACTCATTCGGATAACCGGCATCAACCAAATAGTATTTTCCTGAAAATACAAACAAAATGCAACTTTTTTATTAATTCAGTAACAAAAGATGAATAGTAATTTATTGAAATTATCATCTCTGTAAGATATAATAAATGACAACCTTCAGGAGGTTTAGGAAATTTGATACTCCTACTGTCAATAGCCTCGAGAAAAATACGTGTATCGTGTGCACTACCTTCCCATCCTGCCCATACAAATGTGAATTGCATGTCAAAACTACAGGCCGCCATGATGTTTTGTGTTGGGACACCTTTTCTACCAATAAAAGGAATTTGATTTTCGGATGAAATGGTGGCACGAACATGTGTCCCATCAATTGCACCGATACAGTTCTACAGGTACAAAAAAACAGAATTAGTATAAAAATATTCAAACAAAATACACAATTTCAGTGCAAACTATATTTTATGTAAACATACAAAATTACCTTGAAATGTGGCATAAATCTGGGATCCATCGTAATTTCTATTGGTGTGTTGGTAAAGTCTGGATCAGTTGGTTTGATGATATCTATAGCAAACAAACATAATGCTTTAAGGACTTCTTTCATACATCTACTTACAGTTTCGCCTGAATGCTGAAATCTTTCTTGCACATGTCGATTTGATGCCCCAACTGCAAGAGTAAATAGAAACATTCCTACCTTCTTGAGTATGCACATCCTCCGTGAAAGTTTTAAACCATAACGCGTTTCCAAATCATTACATGGACTCAGACAAGTGTCTCTGTCCATCCTAAACATGTTAACAGAGCGTTTCCAATGACCTCTTAAAATCTCATTCAACCAACGCATCCCTGTATTGTAAAAAACCATACATGGTTCTTTATGGATATAATTAATATAATATAGGTTTATAGCTCCAGCCGTGCATATAATTAGTTTTTGCACATCAAATTGTCTTCCGTATAAAATTTGCATCATCGTCATCATCATCGTCATCGTCATCGTCGTCTGTCGTCGTCGTCATCAGCAGTTCCATCATCAACGTATGCGCTACTGTTTCCTTCATCAACACCATAGTTAATGTGCTCAACAACATGATCCATAGCATTGTCATAGTCACCTTCAAAATCTCCGTTAAATAGAGCATTAAAATGTGGATCATCCATATCTAGAAAACAAGTGCAAACCTGTCGACATAAAAAACTTTGAGTCAAGATATACATTTTGCTCAGTTTTTTTTAAACAACTTGCATGGTTAAACAATATCATGTTCTTAATATATTTTTATTCACTAGTACAAACAAACATTCATAACAATGAGCACAATAATTTGAAAGTCGTAATAGAAAAACTTGCGCTCAACAAATTACTTGTTACGTTACAATCCAAAAAGAAGACAAATATGAAAACCAAATAGTCAAACAAAGTAAGAGCATTGAAGTTAAGCATTTTTTCAAGGCGCGATGTTTCGTTGAAGCCAACGGTATTTTTTTTCAATACCATTGATGCTAGCCCATATTTCTCTATTTCTTCGCACTTGTAGAAACTTCGTGGCGAGGTTAAAAAAATTATCGTCATCTGTCGAACCAGGTATTGATTGGAACTCAGCCATAACTTCAGGAATACTACAGCCTGGCAAATCTTTATTTGCAGAAGTGGAATCACTCCTACTAGACATGCTGTTGAGAAACTGTTGCTGTATTGATACTAGTTGAGCACCAATTCCAGATCACCTTTTTCTTTCTAGCTCTTGGCTCCGGGTGCTCTCTTTCTTTTCTTTTTCCATTGCTCTTTGTGTTGCTACTACTAGATATATGCTCCCCCCAACGCCTCGAGAATTATAATTTTCAAAATTTATATCAACATTCTCCTCTGAATCCCCGCTTCCTTCTTCCAGATCAGCACCTTCTAGACCGACATTTAATGTGTCCAAATCGACTTTAGTGCCACCTACTATGCCCGACGATGGTGCCCATGCATGATGTCCGGTAGCGGTGACTCCAGAGAACATTCTATCAAATTTAAACTTCAATGATGGCTCGATACCAGACTGTCTAAATTTTTTTGCTCCTCTATTTTCCTACATAAAATAAATAGTTTTCTTGTCATTATCTTAACAAAACATAATAACATTTTTGAATAGTTAGTATGATGAAAATTCACCTGAATTCTTGATTTCCACCACTCATCGCTAGCCACAATTGTCCCTAATTCGTTACTCCAGCCCACACTAGTTTCACCAATCAATTTTGTCCATAACCTCCAGTCTTTTTTACATACATCCCATTTGTTTTTCAGCTGTGGTTTCGTGAATGCATAACCTGTTTGTTCTTTAAATGATGTTACAATAAATTTTCATCCGCATCTATCAAAATGCGTATTCGGTCGCATACCCATATCAATTACCTTAATGCATATATCACAAAATATATGCAACATTTCTTTATTCCAATTAGCTTTATCCATAGATTCAAAATCGTCCATAATATCTCGTAAAGCTTTGAAAATAAAAACAAATCAACATTAAAAACCAACACTACATACTATCAAGGAACGAATACTGTCATGCAATGTTTTAAATGTCAATAAAAAAACATGTATTTTATAGCATACATAAGTCAAGTAATAAATGACACAACAACCACTTTTCAGCTTTCCAAAAAACACCAATACACCAACAACACTGTAAAATTGCAATAACTTCCAATGCACTTCTAATCCCTTTTTCTTCTCTTCAATTACCAGCAAACAATAATTTTCCCTCTGTTACCAGCAAACAATAAAATAAAAACCCAAAACTAGATTACCAGCAAACAATAACCAAAATCAATCAAAACCCATTACGGTCTCCTTTCCCTCTGTTCTACATACTCTGTTTCTCACTATCCTTTCCCAGCAACACAACAATTGTTAACAAAATTCTCTATAATTTCCATATTTACACATACACACATATAGTGGGTGTTAACAGATTTTAATATCCACAAACTCACGGTAAAAATTCAAATGCAAGACCCACATGCCCGTGAGCTCGTCAATGCTTGCAACTATAATCTAGCATCATAACTGTCATCACTTACAAATGCATAACATCACAGAGTTCACAGAATAGGTAAGAACACAAATCCAGTAGAATAACATGAAAATAATCGACAAACGAGAGAAAATACAACCAGTTGATGAAACAAGAGCTTACTTTGGTGGGGTGGTGCACGGATCTTGCTGCCCTGAAAGTGAAACGGGACCAGTGGGGATCTCTTGCAGAGTTGGTGAGGACACGAAGTGAGGGACCGGAGGGTGTTCTGTGAAGGAGAAGGGGAGCAGTGAGGGACGGGAGGCGTTCTATGAAGGAGAAGGGGAGCTGTGGGTCTATTGCAAAGAAAGAGAAAGTGAGGGTGTGAAGTGGAGGAGATGGGATCTGTGGGTAGTTGCAGAGGAGAGAAAAGGGAGAGACGGGAGGCGCAGGGTGTGGAGGCGTTTTGCGAAGGGAGGGGAGCTGTGGGTAGTTGCAGAGGAGAGAAAGGTGAGAGACGGAGGAGGCGTAGATGAGAAGGAATTGAGAGGATTTTTTAGGGTTTTTTTGGAGAGAGGGGAGCTGTGGGTAGTTGCAGAGGAGAGAAGAGACGGGAGGTTGTATCAGAGTTTACAGAAAACGTACTCCCCTATTCATTCATAGAGGGAAATCCCCTTTTATAGTAACTACAATGTGTTGACACCTGCCTCAACTAAAGCTACTTAACCGAAAGCTTAACCAAATGATAACAGTGTTTAGTTACTTAACAACTTAGTAACTAAACACCTCAGTAGCTAACTCTTATTAACTACTAACTGATTATTGTAACTGACTTAACTACTAACAGTTTATTAACAGTCCCAACATATCCTCCCCTAATACTGACTTACTAAGTAGTAATCAGTTTATTCACTAGATGATGTACCCAATCCCAGTTGTTCTCGAAGTTTAATGAATGAATCAAGTTTCAATGGCTTCGTCATGATGTCTGCAGTCTGATTTTGAGTATTACAATACTTGAGCTCCACAACCCCATCCTTAGCTAGATCCCGCAGAAAATGATACCGAATGGCAATATGCTTGCTTCTCCCATGCATAATAGGATTCCTGGACAGTTTAATGGTTGATGAATTGTCACAATAAATCTTGTAACTTTCCTGCTCCCATCCGAGATGATTGAGTACCCTTAGCATCCAAATAACCTGGCAAGCACAAACAGCAGCTGAGATGAATTCAGCCTCCGTAGTTGAGAGAGTTACCACAGCTTGATTTTTTCGAGCACCATGCCACAACTCCAGTACCCATCATAAAAACATATCCTGACGTGCTTCTTCTGTCATCCAAGTCCCCTGCATAATCACTGTCAGAGTAGGCCACAATTCCTTCTATTTCTTCACCCCTTCTGTAATGAATGCCTAGCTCTGAAGTTCCCTTGATATACCTCAAAATCCTCTTAACTGCCATCATATGTACTTCCGTGGGTGTTTCCATGTATCTGCTCACTAGGCTCATAACATACATCAGGTTCGGCCTAGATACAGTGAGATACATCAAGCTACCAATCATTTGCTTATATTGAGTTGCGTCAACTCTAGTTCCAGCTTCATCTTTGGTCAGTTTAACCCCAGACACCATGGGAGTTTTGGTAGCATTACTGTTATTCATTCCGAATCTCAGTAATACATCTTGAGCGTATTTCCGTTGACTAATGAAAATACCTTTATTATTTTGGGTTACTTCCACTCTAAGGAAGTATTTCATCCTCCCAAGATCTGTCATATCAAATTCATCTTTCATGGCAGATTTAAATTCCTCCATCAGCCTCCGGTCATTTCCTGTGAATATCAAGTCATCGACGTTACCTTGCCATCTTCTTTACACTTTGTGAACAAGGTGTGTTCACTTGTGCATTTTTAAAGTCTTGCTTCAGGAAATAGGTCTCAATTCTGTTATACCAGGCTCGAGGTGCTTGTTTTAATCCATAAAGGGTGTTTTTTAGCTTCAACACTTTCCTTTCCTCACCCTTCTTCACATACCCCTTGGGCTGTTCTACATACACATCCTCTTCCAATCTTCCATGCAAGAATGCGCTTTTGACATCCAACTGGTATACATACCAGTTCTTATATGCAGCTAGAGTCCAGTATCATTTTGATGGTGTCCCATCTGGCAACGGGAGCAAACACCTCCAGTATAGTCAATTCCATGCTTCTGCGCATATCCCAGTGCAACTAGTCTGGCTTTGTGCTTCTCCATTTCCCCTTTTTCATTCACTTTGGTTTTGAACAGCCATTTTACACCAATGGCTCTTGCACCTGCAGGTAAATGAGTTAATTCCCAAGTCTGATTCTTCTCAATCGACTGAATTTCACTATCCATGGCTTCCTTCCATTTGGGACATTTTCGAGCTTCTTCATAGGTGCTAGGGTCTCCAGCCTCTGTATACATTACTAAATTCTGAAACTCCTCATTTTCAGACATTTCTTCTTCAGTTACATAATCGTTCATCCAGGCTGGTTTTCTGCAAATTATGCCCAGTTTTCTTTCACTCCCAGTAGCAATTCTGCCATGAGTTCTTTCACTCTCAGTTGCAGTGGTTTGAGTGCCATTGCTTCCGTTATTTCTGCCCAGTACATATGCACCATCACTGCTACCACTTCTGTCCAGTACACACACAGGTTCACTTTTTTCATTTCTGCCTTGAACTCCTTCAGAATCAGTAGTAGAGTGACTACTATCCCTAATGTTAGCTTCTACTGGTGTTCTGCCACTGCTTGTGTCTTCATTTTGCTCAGCATTCCTGGGAACATTTGCTTCCATTGGTTCTTCATTACACAGACCTCCAGATCGAGAGTCTTCTTCTTCACCCCAGTCCAGAATCTTTTCCCCACTATCATTGTCTTCCATGTTCCATGCCCAGTGTTCATCCTCATCAAACACAACATCCCTGCTCACCATGATCCTCTTAGCAATAAGATCATACATTTTGTATGCCTTAGACTCACTGCTTAGTCCCAAGTGCACACACTTGATGCTTTTTACATCCAATTTCCTCCTGTTTTGGTCTGCATTGTGGACATAACCAATGCAGTCGAACACTTTGAAGTGTTCCACAGTGGGCTTGATCTTGCTCCAGGCTTCCTCAGGAGTCTTGTCCTTCACGGCTTGTGTAGGGCATCGATTCAGTATGTGTACAGCCCTAGTTGAGTGCCTCAACCCAGAACTCATTGGGTACCCTTTTCTCACTCAACATGCTTCGGGTTTGGTTCATAATACTCCTGTTCTTCCTCTCTGCCACCCCATTCTGTTGTGGGGGTGTAGGCAGAGGTGAGATGTCTTTTTATTCCATGAATTCTGCTGAATTCATGGAACTCTTCCGAGGTGAATTCTCCCCCTCTATCTGTTCTAAGACAGATTATACCCCTGTCAGCTTCTTTCTCAGCTTGTGCCTTGAAGACCTTGAATGTTCTCAAAGCCTCATATTTTTTTGTCAAGAAGAACACCCATGTCTTCCTTGTTAGGTCATCTATGAACGTTAATCAAGTATCTCTTGCCATTGTTTGACTAGGGGGTCACTGGACCACCAGCATGCACCAGCTCTAATCTATGGTCTGCTCTCCACTTACTTTTGGTTGGAAAGGGATCTCGGTGTTGCTTTCCCATCAAGCACCCCTCACATAATTTTTCAGGGGTTTTCAACAATGGCAGACCCTTCACCATGTTCCTATGATAAAGGGTTCTCAACCCTTTATAGTTCAAGTGCCCCATACGGCAGTGCCACAGTTGGGTGTCATTTTCAGAGATGGTTTTAAAGCAAGTATGATCATGCTCTCTAGAGTTCATAGCAGCAACTATTACAAACATGCGATTTGTTGACATTTCACTTTGCATGATTAATCCTCTAGAGTAATGGAACAATTTACACATGCTGTTTTTTATAAGTATTGCAATCCCCTTCTCTTGCAATTGTCCAATACTTAAGAGATTGTTTTTCAGTTCTGGGCAGTAATAAACATGTGTAATTGTGTGAATCATTCCCTTCACTTCCATCCTAATTGTTCCCCAATTTCACATACTGCCTAAAATCTTCATCTAGGTTTACAAACCACATCCTATTACCAGTCATGTGGTTACTACATCCGGAGTCAAGGAACCATACCTCATTACGTGTGGCATGTTGCATCTCCACATGAGCCATAAGCAGCATCTCCTCTTCTTCTTCTAATTCTGCGTAATTAGCTCCCTTCCAGTCAGGGCATTCAAATTGGAAGTGTCCCTAATTTGTGGCATTTGTAGCACTCAATTAGCTCTTTGTTCAATTGCTGCCTTTCTCTACCTCTTCCTCTACCTCGAAATCCTCCTCTGAACACTGCTCTGCCCCTTCCCCTAAACACTCGATTATCTTGAACAATTTTTAGGGCATGATCCTCTTCCTTATACTCCTGCATTCTCAGCTCATGAACCAGTAGACTGCCATGAAGTTCATCGATGCTCAAGCTGTCCAGGTCATTAGACTCTTCGATTGAGCAGGTTACATAGTTGAATTTGCTGGTCAAGGACCTCAGAATCTTACTCACAACTGTACTTTGTTGCATTTGTTCACCGTGAGCCTTTATTTTATTCACAATGGTCAGTGTTCTTGATACATACTTGTCTACTTTCTCACCTTCCTTCATGTTTAACACCTCAAATTCCCGTCTCAGTGCTTGCAATTGAGCCCTTCTCACCTTTGTTGATCCTTGATACTTTTGTCACATTGACTCCCATATGGCTTTTGCAGATCTTTTGTCGAGAATGATATCCATGATTTCTCGGTCGATTGCTTGAAATAAGTAGTTCTTGATCTTCAAGTCTCTGAGTTTTGAATCTTCCACTGTTTTCTTTTGGCTGTCACTCATAATTTGCCCTTGTTTCTGAGTTGGTATGCCTTCTTCCACCAAATTCCACATCTCCTTGCTTCTCAGCAAGTTTTCCATCATCATTGACCAGTGGTCATAATGCCCATTGAACCTAGGGAATTGTTGCCGTGACAAAATGATCTGATGAAGATGTGGACATTTTCGATTCACACTTCAATTGTTGAGAATTACCCACTGTGTTCTCAATCACCCACAGTTACCCACTGTTTTCTCAATCACCCACAGTTTCTACAATTGCTGAGAATCAATTGCAATTTCTGCAATTTTTCACTCCTTGCTGTGAGAAATCACGATCACCCACCCACAGTTTTCTGACCTTCTCTCGCACTGCAATTTTCCACACTTAGCCGAGAACAATCACCCACACTTTTTAGTAATTTCTTGCACTTTGCTGCGATTCGCTCTCTCACTGCACTTTTCCACACTTCGCCGAGAACAATCACCCACACTTATCACCCACACTTTTGAGCAATTTCTTGCACTTTGCTGCGATTCACTCGCTCGCACCTTTTGCTCGCAAATTTCAGAAAATCACGCACTTTTCACACATTTCTCACTCTGTGTTTCACTCTCCCTTTTTTCCCAAATTTGTTCGTCACTCTCACTCTCACTCTCTTTCACTCAGTGTTTCCCGTTTTTCCCAAGTCAGACCACTCTAGGCTCTGATACAAAATGTTGTATCAGAGTTTACAGAAAACATACTCCCCTATTCATTCATAGAGGGAAATCCCCTTTTATAGTAACTACAATGTGTTGACACCTGCCTCAACTAAAACTACTTAACCAAAAGCTTAATCAAATGATAACAGTGTTTAGTTACTTAACAACTTAGTAACTAAACACCTCAGTAACTAACTCTTATTAACTACTAACTGATTATTGTAACTGACTTAACTACTAACAGTTTATTAACAGTCCCAACAAGGCGCAAGGTGTGAAGGCGTTTTGTTAACTCCGGGGAGCTGTGGGTCATTGTGGGTATATAGTTGCAGAGGAGAGAAAAGTTAGAGATGGGAGGAGGCGCAGATGAGAGGATGTTTTAGGGTTTTTTTTTTCAACGATAATTTTTTGTATTTGAATGTGTATCGCCGTTTCTATATATCAACTTGAAGCTGGAATCGCAAACTCATAAGCATCAATTTTCAGCTTTTCTTAAAACGCCGTTTTTATCAAATTTCTGTATGGGTCCCATGTCAAAATTCTGTGTTTCAAACTTTACCAAACACTAAATGCATAAGCTAATTGGCAAATGTGGATGCCACCACAATGCCAAACGGGTACTTAAGACATGATGATGGCGGGGAAGTGCCTCTGGATACATATTTGTCAAACTTTTCTCATTATGGGTGACTTGTGGTACATATGGTGCACCTCATCACAACTCCAATTCTGGCAAAAACCTGTCTCATCCTTATTCTCCTTCATCCACTCTCTTCTAAATGAGTTGTATTTAAACTTTTGAATTTATAAATAGGTAATAATTATTTAATTCTTTAATTTTGTTTATTTTTATTTTTCTCTACTTTGTTTATCTGATTAAAAAATAAAAAATAAAAAATAGAACCATAAAAAACAAATTTATAAGAAAGTTCTATGGAGTTAAAAATATATATGAAATGTCATGTATTATTGCACAGAATCAATGATAAACTAAATACTTCACAGGTTTTCAGAGTGTTGAAAAATATTATAGGTAGTGTCATTGATAAAATATACCCTCGTTGACAAGTTAATTCAATTAGTATATAAAAATAAATCATCCATTGAATTACAAATATATCTATAAATTCATTGGTACTTCTATTACCAATAAAATGATCATCATAATAGAATTCACCGAAGTTAAGTTTTCCGGTTAACAATAATCATTCAAGATTATATCCATAAAAGTATTTCAAATGAAATTAGAGTCTAAATACCAAGAAAATAATTTGTCACTAATACACAAAATTCCAATAGTGTTTAAGAGATTCTAGACACTCGTCCCCACAAAATGGTTCAAATCCAGATGGCTTGTTTCTAGAAAACGTACTTAAGAGATTGCTTGTTTATTTTTTTTATATGGTGGGCGAGAAAAGTAGTTAAATGTGATAAAGCTCAAGCAAACCCTGACCTTAAATTTTCACCTTGCCTCACTTGAAATATACGATTCCCTAAGCAATCAACTCAAATTTAACGAAGAGTTGAGCAAGTAGCCATCCATCAAGAATATTGCAGCCACTTATCATAGGGTATGCTCTGAGCTTTTACATTAATACAATAAAACATGTACCGAAAATTATCTACTGACTTTGTCGTCATGCTACAAGAACATGCGTTTGTGGTACAATGAATAACCAAAACACCAGTATTACAGCATTGAACATGGACTGGTATTCCTAAAAGCCTAATCCCGATTAAATCTACACTATAAATGAATATGCTATACAACATGATTGTATTCTCTAAGAATTGGGTAAGGTGTGCCTACAAAATGGTGTTAGAGGGACGGAAACAATCAGATATAGTGTTACTTCAAGATGAATTTCTTATTGGCTATTCCTTTATTTTTTTTATTTATTTTGAGGTAGGAGCTGCATTTACAAACATAGAAGGCTGTAGAAAACAAGTGGTATGAATGCATTATCAAGTTGTGCCGTGTAGGCCTCCAACAAGCCACTCACTGTCACAGCTAGGAGAAGAGAGATCCAATGCTGCACAAAGTAGTACAGGAAACATTAACAAGTAGACCATTAGCTCAAATGGAAAAATAACGTAACTGTTAGGAGATGTAGCGTTTGACTAAATCTAATCTGTTTGGACCATTTAACTACCTAAACACTGGTTTGTATTTTAAAAAATTGGTGTGATTGCATGCACGCGTGTGTGCGAGAGAGAGAGAGAGAGAGAGAGAGAGAGAGAGACCTCGGTAAGAAAATATCCAGTGGATGCTAAATGCGGAAACAATACTGAGCAAGCAGCAAGGACTGATGCTATACCAGCTGCAGTGCCCTCAATGGTTTTCTCTAGCAAATAAAAGAGTTTCACACATAATATCAGAAATATATCAAAAACACGAATTGGCCAACAGTAAATCATTCTAAAGAAAACTTACTCCCAGTTTTGCTCCACCTGAGGACACCATATTTGTGGCCAACCATTGAAGCCTGATTATTAAAGCAAAGTCATCTAATTAGTTTTCAATGAAGAAGGGCTTTAGGTGAACAATAAACATGAATAATCTAATGGCAGATACAAACAAGTGCCTACATAAGTTATTACCAATAATTTCCACACTCCATATTCTTTCACCAGATATACAATTATATTAGACTTTCACTGATAAAAGCTTCCACAAATATCATGTAAGCTCATTGAATCAGATATTTATATGATAAACAGCCCTATCTCTGTGGCCAAAGGGCCACTCGTATCCTGCCACGTGAATAATCTTTTATTGTCCAGCTATTATGTATGAATAATATCACTCACAACCAGAACCTAAAAACAAATCATTCATCTGAAACTCGACACAACAT
Organism: Salix viminalis; assembly: GCA_029228465.1. Taxonomy (NCBI): domain Eukaryota; kingdom Viridiplantae; phylum Streptophyta; class Magnoliopsida; order Malpighiales; family Salicaceae; genus Salix; species Salix viminalis. The sequence goes on from CM055434.1 coordinate 409,805, forward strand.
ATGACTTGCTAAGAGTAAAATAGAATGAATTCCCATAAAACAGGAAACATAAAGCAAGATACTACCTAGCTCCAGATCTAGTTTCCTTCTTTCAGGGCAGAAAGTTGCACGAAGGAAATCCATCTTTTGTTAAAAATGGCATTTGATTTGCTTTCAGATTGCTTAGTAGGATCAGCTTGGATGGGAAAGGTTGAAGATAATAAAACAAGTTCAATAGGAATGAGAAACTGCTGAAGGCTGTAAAGGCTTCATCAAAAGTTCCAAGAAAGGGTACTGAAACATTACATCACAAACCTCTCCAGCTTGCAACCATGAGGAATAATTGTTGCATTTCATTACTTCATTAAAAGTTGTACTTCTTGTTCTATTTATTAAGCAGCTCGTTTTTATAGAAGGCAAATGCATGCTTGAAACTTATGGTGTGTCAAGTGAGCACTTGTAGAGATCCAAATTGACTAAAGAGAGAGAAACATTTGTAAACCAAATTGTTACCAATAAATAACATGGAAACAAGCTCACTCACCATTGTATCCCCAATTCCAAGGCTCAAAATTCCAGCAAAGGGAGCAAGGGGTCGATCATTGTATCCAGAAGACATCCAGATAGGAAGCGCACATCCCAGTAAGAGTGAAAAGTGGCTAAAGAATAAGATAGAAGAGGACAAATTACTCATCTGCATCAAACATATGCATTGCAAAGACAGTATGAGGGAAATAACTAGTCATGCCTAACAATGAGGAGGTCAGAGTCACGATGGTCTGTGAAAGCATTCATAAATTCATGCACAAGCTGTCCCAAAGGCCAAATTCTCCAAACCTGATCACAAAAAAATATGGCAAAGATAAATAATTTACTGGAACATAATGAAACTCAGGAGGAGTTATTCAGAACTCCTGGAGTTATACTCTTTCTCTCACATACACATAGGACCCACCATAACAATTATTCCAGGGGTCCCCCACCTCCATGTAAGATCCTGGTGTACCTCATAATTTTCTTGAACCTCAGAACTATATCACTAATTATAGTCACCAGGAATGTGATACAGGATTTGAATGTACACCACAAATATAAATTCTGATGTCTTGAAACCAAGAACAGATAAACCAACTGATTTCAGGTAACAAATCTCATTGATGGTGCTGAAATAACAATTAGAGAGACATGCTTCATCTAAACTAAAAAAGACTTAGCAAGTGCAGTTGTCAACATGACTGGAAAGCATAGCAAGTCAAAATACAAATGATAGTTAGCCTATTCATGGGACAATATAGAGGTGGATTTGTACAGATTATTATGATAATTTGAAAAAGGGAAAGTACAAAATTTAATGCTAAACATAAATGTGAGAAGACATTATTAACCTAAAAAGTACAGTGAAGAAATTCTCAGCTCCTTTTTTCTATCAACAAATAACATATCTTTTAAAATTGCTCCTCCCTACAATATTGACCCTTGGAACATCACTTTCAGCAAACTGATCAAATTTGTAATCAACCAAGCTGTGTATAAGAATGAAAATGTCAATACAATACAATCTACTCATTCAATCAACTTACTCGAATAATTTCCAAAGTCAAGAACACTGCCAAGGCTGCACCAAATGCCAGATCAAGAAACTTAGGCTGAAAACAAACTTGCATCAGCATTGTATCCAAGAAATCGAGAATAGAAATGACAAGCACAAAAAGAACCAAAATGATGATCAATCTACTTTCCCCAATTTACCTGTAAGATAACAGCAGGCAGAAACATTAAAACAGCCATTAGATGGTAGTACTTTCGAAGAAGAATCCTCTCAGTCTTACTATTCTTGGATATGTTATAGAATCGCAGAACAGAAAGATATATCACACACACCCAATACAGACAGAGTGATAGTCTTTTAACTGGTTCCATAAAAACAAATCTAACCACCCTGTTAAAGAACATAAGATGAGAATCTATTCAGAAGATTATATAGATATGACGGATTGCAAATAGAAGAACCAGACTGAGATCATATTTCGTAGCCACAATTGTTCAAGCATCACTACAGTGCAAAATAACCTCCATGGTACACCCTAACAGGGTGAGAGACATATCACTACAGATGTCCTAATTTCAAACCCCAGCAACACAGTCTAACCTATCACAAAGGGGAAAAAACATTGCATCCAAACATTTTGGTATCAAAATACCGTTCAACACATGCAATCCAAAAATCAGGAACTACATATATCACTGAGATAAAATACCAATCATCTACCAGTTCATTATTAAGCCAATTTAATTATAAAATATTTTATCTTCAAATGAAATCAGATTGAGAAGAAAAAATTCAATCAGTTACAAACTTTATATGAAAGTAAATGTTGAAGCAAGTAATAATACCATAAGAGTGGATGCATGTCAAAATCCTGCACAAAATGTATCCATGAAGGGATGATCACAAAAATCAAAAACCCAAGGGAAGCGAAGAATATAACAGATTTCCCTTTCTCAATACATATCCTTGCTCCAGAGTAGGTCGAACTTGAAAAGCCATCCCATCCACAGAGCAAATATTTCAAGACAACTGCGTAGAGGAGAAGGCCGAGAAGTAGACCCTGGAAAGGAAAAAAAATCATAATCAATTCCTCAATTAAGGATGATTATCTTTATGGATAACTCCTCCAGTAAGAAATCAAACCTGAATGATAATGCCAATCTCACTTCTCCTAAATCCATATTGCATAAAGACTAATTCTGATGAAGTCATGTATCCATAAAGCTGTCCAAACAATACCTGTTACCATTATAATGTAAAAACTCTGGGCTTAATCCAGAGAAAAGAGTAGACTGTTTTGCACAGAAAAGCACTAACCTTTACAATGGTATAGGCCAACATGTCACCAAAGTAGAGTACAAGACCCACAGTAATCAGAAGTGCTTCCCCTAGAAAAGACCAAGGAAAGGGATGATTTTCAACAAAAGAACCAGGCATTCTTAATGTAACAGAATACAACACCAAATATAAATATAAAAAGGAAATGTGAGTTCCTTAGATAACAGTGCAGTTTCATCTAGTCAGGGATGAGTGAAAGACATTTGTCTAATGGAATCCCAGCAACAACTGGTGATTTACAATGGCTTAGAAATGCGTACTTTTGGATTCTGACAATGATAGTCACTATGATAAATAGGCATGGTATTCATGGACACATTGATGACACCACACTGTACATAAGTCTCAAATCAAACTAAGAAACAATAAAAATCTCATGGAATGTACAAATATGCTATAAGAGTTCCATTGTGCAAGCAAATCGCTAAACTTATGGAAACAAATGCAGAAGCATGAAGCTAAACCCAAAGAGAAGTATGATATAAGGCTTCTCACTAAATATTTGCCAGTAAGCCATACGTTAATCATGCTAAGGTTTAATATGCCTCCTCCCAAATTCTGAAGGAGACATAAAAGCAATGCAATTCTAAATTATACAAGAACTTTGTAGTTACCAAAACTGATAAGTAACACAAAATTATATTAGCATTCTGCACTCGTTATTGAAAAGATAGGCAAACAGCATGCAGTAAACATACCAAAGGAAACGCATGAAGGAAACGCATTAAGTAGATGCTGCACCAACTTAACTGCTGCGAATCCATGAAAAAACACCCACAATAGTTTCCATATTGCATGCACACCTGCAAATAAAATAAACAAAAACAGTATAGGTGAATATAAAAGTTCCAGCCCTGCAAATATGTATTAGTTAAACAGCAAACTGATAACATACTTACCAGTAGTACTATACAAAAATAATAGTTCTGCACCTATCAGAAAACATACTAAGCCAAACTTAGCATTCCATGCCCGGCATGAATGGCTTCGTGTATTGTCAGATGTAAATAAGCAGAGCACCATAAGCACAGTGAAGCAGCTACCAAATGCAGCCCAGTATTGCAATGCCATGTAATTAAGTTCTGTGTAATGAGTTGAATACAGCAAATGACCAAACATTTATATCATGGTTCAATATCATAAAAAAAATACTCCATATATATGTGTGTGCGAGTGAGAGAAAGAGATAACTCCTAATTTCTCCTATGCATTTGTAGCAAAAGTAAATTCCCCCATAACTGAAGAATTGCGAGCCAAACAAGGCCAGTCAATTATCGCCTCAGATTTGCATCATTTTAAGCATCATATGATTGATAAATTGACCATTTTTCTACAAAAACAAGGGAAAAGTGACTTAAAAGTGATGCATATAAAACTGGTGGAGACTGGCAATCGTTACCATTTGGCCTGATTTAGCCCACATATGAAACACGGAGGGGAAATTGACTTTTCACTACAAATACAGGGGGGAAATAGTAATTACTTCCCTCTATAATCTCATTACAAATTGATAGTACCTCCAAGATGAACATGATGCAATGAGAAGGCTCTTGATTGCTGTATCAGTTTTGAGAGCATAAAAGTTGGTAATGTAACTGCACCTAATAGTATCCCTGACGAAGCACCTGCCCTAAATTCAAATGTAAATATCATAAATTAAAAGCTAGCTTAATAGATAAGATCAATTAAAAAGCAGAAGGTTTCAGAAATCACAAATTAAATTCAATTTCATGATCGCCGATAAAATGAAGCAGGAAACCCTAAAAGGTAAGAAGTACCTGGTTTTGAATTGAGACAAGGAAGTGGAAGTCTCGACACGGACCTCTACAAAGAGAGCAAAGATAGCGAGGAGAGAGAGAGCGACGCCGTATAAGAAAAGAGAAAGAGGGAGAGAGAAGAGGACGATGACAATAAAAAGCGTAACCACCGCTCTCTCCCCGTTAAGTAACTGCGAAAACGAGACCGCGGCCATGGCGGCTCCGCTGGCAAGCAGGAATCGAAAACAAAGGATTCGTTTTGATTGAGAAAGGAAACGGAGGAAAGCAACGGTTTCTTTTTTCTTTTTTTCTCTCTCGTCAAGGAAGGGGTTGAGGCTGTCAGAGCCGTCGGGGGTGTTTTGGGAAACGAGGCGTTAAGTTGGGTGGTCGGCTCGGTGACTAAATTGGTGGGCCCCACCAACACGGTTTGTACGTAATCATTGACTACTCATGTAACCCGCTGAAAATAAGTTTCTTTTAGAAAAACAAAATGTGTTTTTAATGTTTTTTTAGGAAAGAAAATAATAGATTAGAAAGGCCTATATAAAATTATAAATCGTTAGCATGCGCTTGTTACAGGCCGGAATCTTTATAATTAAAAAATAAGAGCACGTGTTATAATGTTTTTTTAAAAGAAATTGTAATTATAAATTAAAAGGCTCACTATAAGTAAGCGTTATCCAGTAAAAGTAAAATATAGATAAGTTCGGTATCTACAGTTAAAATCGTTTAATGCAATTTTTTTTTCTAAAGCTATATATTTCATTATAAAATAATTTTTTATATCCTAAAAATAAAGTTAATATATAAAGCACAAAAAATCATCGAAGATGAAAATATACCTCGTAATCACATTCAAAAAATAACAAAATTAGAAACATATGAATATATCATATCGATTAAATGTGTTGTTTTCTTAATATATTATCCAATATATTTTAATTTTAGTATTTAAAAAGTGTTCATGTCTAATATACATCAAATCTTAGACTTTCTAACATATCAATATTGTTTTTAGTTAGGAAAAAATGAGCTAATTCGTGGCAAATATGAGCTTATTTGTTTCTAAACTTTAAAAAATATTACAAACAAATATGAAGATGGTGGCATGTTAGATAATATATTTTAAAAAAAAACAAAGCAACTAATTTAATTTAAAATCAAAATCACGACATAAGTTTAACAAAAAACAATGAATTTAGAAATTTCATATAGTATGATTTATTTTTAAAATTAGTAAAAAACTATGAATTAAAATCAGAAAAAACAAATAAAGGATAAAAAAAACTAGGAGAATCTTTAAAACCTCTGTTAATCACTACATTGTGGGTGGGCAAGAATTATCCTGAACGCAAAAAAAATATCATATGATGCCTAGCAATGTAAAAAGATCAAAGAAAATTTGAAACTAAAGTTATCGAGTTGACTAGGTACAATTTCAAGTATTTTGAACCAAAATTAAAATGTAAGGTATGAGCACCTACCGATAAAATGGAATTATATATATATATATATATATATATATATATATATATATATATATATATATATATATATAATAAAAAAGTATTAAGAGAACCTAGCATCCAACTCAGTTCAACAAATCAAACACTCGACCTAGAACATTAAATTAAAATGTATATGTGTGTTTGTGTATATAATAATAGTAATAGTAATAATAATAAGTATAGAGCAAACCCGACATCCAATATGGGTCAACAAATCAAACACTCGATCTAGGACATTAAATTAGGATGACCCTGTAAATAGAAAAGTGCAAAATACTGGCTAAAAAATATTTGAGAAAAAATGCATTAAGAAAAAAAAGTTTTTTAGACTAATTTTTTAAATCTATAAGCCGGGTCATGAGATTAGGGTGACACCATTAAAGGCAAACTCGAAAAACCAAAGAAGCAAATTTCTTGAGTAGATAAATATTAAGGGATGAAATTGGAAAGAAAAAAAAACAAAGCAAAAGAAAAAAAAGAAAACTTGAAAAGAATTATAACTAAATTTGATATAAATATTAGTTAAGATTAAATGCTTAGAGAAAAAATAAATGAAATTAAATGCTTAAGGATTTTATTGAAAAACAATTAGAAAATGACTAAAAAAATTAGCAATTAAAAGAATTGAGATCAAATTTGACATAAAAAAATAAATGAAAATAATTGCTTAGAGATGGAATTGAAAAAAAAATCAATCACGAAAATGATTAAAAACCAATAGCAATTAAAATAATGAGGACCAAATTTGATAAAGAAAAAAATTAAAAAAAAACAATCAAATGACTAGAGATGAAAAGAAAAATAAAATCCATTTAGAAATAATCAATGTAATTAAAATCATTGAAAAATTAAAAGAAGAGAGATTTAATCAAAAGAAAAAAGAAATTGAAGGTTTGATATAATTTTTTGTATGGCTAACATTAACCAATACACTAAAAGAAAACGGAAATCACTGTTCGGACACTGTACACGCACTCTAAAATCACTGTGGACGCGAGCTTTCTCCTCCGTGCGTCGCGCGAGTTCGTCCACCCTTTTTTTTTGCCTATGAACAGTGTAATAACGAAATTAGCCCCCGAAAAAGACAAAAAAAACGCCGCCCGGTTTCGGGGGGCTCGGGGTAATTAGCCATTCCGGTCCGGTCACGGGCCCGGTTCGTTAGCGTTTTTTTTTAATATTTCTTCAAACGGTCGCGATCCACCGTTTTAGCCCTCGATAGCGACAAAAAATAACGCACGCAGGGTGGGAGGGATGAAAGCGGTAATTAGCCAATTTTTTTATTATTTTTTTGCTCCGGGGTTCTTGTTGGCAGCGTTCCATCCGCAGCGCCATCCATTTCAGCAGCGCCGCAGCGTGTTTCGGCGGCGTGCTACGTCATACTGGCGTCAAAAAAATTATCAACCCGGCGTATAGAGCGATGTTTAGCCATGCTCTCTTCCACATGGGGTGGCGTGTAAACATGTTGTGCCCAGTGCGTGTCAATGGGCGTTTGAATTTCCCCCCCTCATTTCTCTCTCCTCCTGCAGCATGCTGGCGTCAGCGAGGCAATGTTTTTGGCAAAGTTCATTTCAGGTCCACGAGCGCCCGAATTTGTTGTTTCGACCCTTATTTCAATTATATTAGTTTTGATTTGTTTCAATTACGTCCTTAAATTCAAAAATCAGTATAATATATAGTTTTCAGTTCGGTCCTCCTACTTTTAATTTCGGTTTAGTCGTAAATAACTCAATAAATTCGATACACAAGTTTCGATTTTTTCAACTTTGTCCTTTGATTTAAATTGATAATAAATGTGGTTTCCATTTCAGCCCTTGGACTTTTAATTTTTCAATTTAATCCCTTTATATTTGATTTTCATTTGAGCCCTTATACTTTTATTTTTTTATATTTCTAGAATATTCCCTACTTTTGTCCATGTATATATAAGTGTACTTAACACAATAATAATAATAATAATAATAATAATAATAATTTAATTTTTTTTCTTGCTTGCTCTTTTGTTAATGTTTTTTTTCTCCGTATAATTTAATAATTTTTATTGTTTTGACAATAATGACAATGATATTTCTTTTTTTTTCCTTTTGTTAAAGTTTCTAGGATATTTTTAGTCTTTTCATTAATTATATGTTCTAATATTTATTGAATATTATCTCATAGGAATATATATAGGGAGAAGAAAACATGACCTAGGATTTTTTGAATAAAAAAAATTTAATATCAGTATTCTTAAATACATTTAATATAATCATATAATGAATAAATCGGATAACATAAGAAAAAAAATTTGTCTTTGAATTTTAATTTTGTACTTAACACAATAATAATAATAATAATAATAATAATAATAATAATAATAATAATAATAATAATAATAATAATTTAATTGTTTTTCTTGCTTACTCTTTTGTTAATGTTTTTTTTCTCCGTATAATTTAATAATTTTTTTATTGTTTTGACGAGTAATGGCAATGATATTTATTTATTTTTTCTTTTCTTAAAGTTTTTAGGATATTTTTTAGTCTTTCATTAATTATATGTTCTAATATTTATTGAATATTATCTCATAGGAATGTATATAGGGAGAAGAAAACATGACCCTACTGATTTTTTTGAACAAAAAAAAATTAATATCAGTATTCTTAAATACATTTAATATAATGATATAATGAATAAATCGAATAACATAGAAAAAATTTGTTTTTGAATTTTAATTTTGTACTTAACACAGTAATAATAATAATAATAATAATAATAATAATAATAATAATAATAATAATAATTAATATTATTATAATAATAATAATTTAATTGTTTTTCTTGCTTACTCTTTTGTTTATATTTTTTTCCCTCCGGATAATTTAATTTTTTTTATTGTTTTGACAGTAATAGCAATGCTAATTTTTATTTTTATTTTATTTTTTTGTTGTATCTTTTGTTAAATTTTCTTGAATATTTTTAGTCTATTATTAATTATATGTTCGAATATTATCGCATAGGAATATATATAGGGAGAAGAAAAACATGACCTAGCATTTTTTGAATAAAAAAAATTAATATCAATATTCTCAAATATATTTTATTTAATAATATAATAAATTAATCGAATAACATAAAAAAAATTTTATTGAATATTATCGCCTATAGATATATAAAGAGAGGAAAAAAATAGCCTAGGATTTTTTCCTTAAAAAAAATTAATATCATTATTCTTAAATACATTTAATGTAATAATATAATTAATAAATCTTATAAAAAATATTTGTATATTTATGTCAAATTAAAATATGTAAAACTAATTATGTGTTTGAATATTTATTGAATATTATCACCTAAAAATATATTAAGAGAGAGGAAAAAATGACCTAAGATTTTTTTTTGAAGGGACATGAAATTCATATCATGTTTTTCTTAAATATATTTAATATAATAATATGATTAATAAATCTTATATATAAAAAAAAGATTGGCTTCAAAATTTAATTTTGTGTTCTTTTACTTAAGTACATTTTATGAATTTATCTCTCAATTCATTAGCATGTGCTTAGTAGCAGTTTGCAACTCCGCTTCCGTCGTTCCCGCCTGCCTATCCTATTTGATTCAATCAGTCGTCTGAAAGTGCTTGCGGGGAATTTCCAATGTTTTTCATTTTTTAATATTTTTAGATCTAATATTACTGGAAAAAAACGTCTACAAAAAAAAATGTTGACAAATTTACCTGCATTATCTACAAGTCAAATTAAAAATATACAAGTCACTTCCAGTTTCCATTAGACTGTTCTTTTTAGATGGCAAATAAATAATTATAACACAAAAAAAAATTAAGTTTATGTTTTAAAAATAAATTACAATATTTTTATTTCTAATATGTCCGATATTTATTGAATATTATTGCCTAAAAAATATATTGAGAGAGAGGAAAAAATGACTTTTAGATTTTTTTTTGAAGGACAAAAATTCATATTAGTATTCTTAAATATAATTATACTAACTAAATATTAAAATAATAAAATACAATACATAAAAAAACAATCAATTTTCTACATAGATAGAAAAAAACTCGCCGCATCGCGCGGGTTAACCACTCGTGCAATCTAAAGATGAAAGAGAAAGGAGTATAAAAGCAAATTAACATCAAACTAGATAGAACCACCATACACGCATTATCTATAAAGGAAAGGACACCGAAACAAATCAAATAATATGATGAAAGTGCAATTAAAACTATCATAGTTAGCTTTGTTGAGATCAAAAGAGTGAAGAAGAATTCACACAGAGGAGAAGAGAATTGAGAAACAAAGGAGAGGGAGAGAGAGAGAGACAAAGAAGAGGAGGAGAATTTGAATTTTGTATATTGATTGTTATTCTCTCTCACACCTTGTGTGTTACAACAACATACCTCATATTTATAATCTAACATCCTCCCTCAATCTCATGCTTTGATAAACCAAGCATGAGATTGCAGCAATGAATATGAAATACATGAATACTTAATCCTTTTTTAATAGAAATCAGTTTGGAAAATAGAAAGAAGAGAATAGAAAGATGAGTTTGAATTTGATTGAGAAGATTTTGAGAATTTGAGAAGAGAGGGATGAGAGGTAAGAGAGGGGATATAATTTGTTTGAATTTCATTTGTCTACTTAAGTTTTTTTCTTCAGTTTTTCATTTGTTGATGAATTTGAAAAGAGAGGGATGAGAGGGAAGAAATGGGAGGGAAGAGAGGGGTATAGAATTTGTTTGAATTTCATTTGTCTACTTAAGTTTTTTCTTAAGTTTTTCATTTGTTGATGAATTTCTTAATCTGTGTAAGAATTCATTTTCTACTTCTCGATGATTTTCTTTCTTTCTTTCTTTTTTATTTTTTTTTTTGTATTATTATTATTATCATAACAACTAATCAAAACGACATAACACACAAAACAACACCACAATACAAATGACACCAACACATAAAATCTAGGTTTTCTACTTATTCCTCTCTCAGCAGCTGCCTCAACCTCTTCTCTGCCAGATTTTCACTTCATCTTGCCTCCATCACTCCTACACAACTCCGTTTGAGCTCTTTCTTTCCACTTGAAACCTCAAAATCGTTTGAGCTCTCTTCTTTCGTCAACCATGTCGTTCATGGAGTTCTGGGTTATTAAGGTCAAGGTTGGTGAGCCTCTTAAAATGGAACCAAAAGACTTTCTGCATGATATATCTTTCTCAGGCAGCCCTTGGAGAGTCAAAGAAAGGACGTGGATCAATTCCTCTTTTTCATTAAAACTCAATGAAAAGAAGCTTGTGTTGGGGACCCTTTCTCCAGAAAAACATCCCTCAGCAATGATAGTGTTTTCTTTTGTGGCTACCAAGTTATTCCCGATGATGATGCAAGTAAGCCTCTTGTCATGGTCGGGTGACCACCTTGTTACTGTTCACATAACCCGTGACAGACGGCAGTTCGACTTTCCATTTTTTTCTCCTCTTTGTGTTGTTTTGGGTTGGACTACTCACGGCCCAGACTAGGCTGGGCCAGGTTCAATCCAGATCTAGCAGAGTTGGGCCTTTAGCCTAACTTGGCCAGGCCAGCCCATTTAGTTGGGCTAGGCCTAACCCGAAATTTTTTTATTTTTATTTTAAAAAATACAAAAAATTGCATTTAAAATAAATACAAAAAATGTTTTGTTTGTGTACATACGACCAAATTCCAAGGTTTTCCAAGCATATTTTTCGTAAAAAAAAATATGTTGTATCTTTCATATATTTTGAACAAAAATTGGATATCGTAACCAGTTTACGATTATCCGTTGGAATTTGGCCAAAATATCAAAATAATTTAACAATTATTTTTTTTAGCTATCACAGTGTAAAATTATATTGTAAAGTACACTCATAGATAGTTAAAAAAATGTCTTTTTTAAAAAAAAATATAGTGTAGAATTCTTTTGGTTATTCTTTCAACTCCTACAGAGGTAGAGATTATCTCATGAAATGAGATCTATGTCGAACTTTAGAAAAGACCAACAAAAAAATCAAACTTAGAAAAACAATAAAAAAACAATGCAGCTTACCTTAGATAGGGTGCACTGGGGGTGATGCATTTTCTTCTTGCACAACAAGTTTCCCTTATTCAGACTCTCGCAGACCAATAAGTTCATGATGACCTTAATACTAGGTGGCGACTCCTGATGATTATAGTTGCAATTTGTTTATGACTATAAAACAAACATCCCATTTCACCGTGTGTCATTGTCTCCCCAAACCCGGGGATGATGAAGCGCGAAGCGTGAAAAAATCATCATCGCGACAATGACCTAGACCAGTAACTTGTGTGGCTATGAATAGTCCTAACCTAGAATCGTTTGTATATTGCTTGGCTTTTGATGAAATAACTCTAGTTTTTAATGGTTAAAATATAATTATATCTCGTTGTAAAAGTGCTATGACTTTGTATGGCCTAGAATTGTTCTGTATGGTCAGACTAGGATTATATGGATAATATGGATAATTAACTTTAGTTATCAATTAATAAGCAATGTCTTTTCTATTTCAACCTGAAACCATACTTATAAAACTATATTTATATATAAAAAAGGGTTATTTGGAGTTTTTAAGTTTTAGTAATAATTTCTTCTTATTTTTTGTTTTTAAAATTTAAACGAAATTAAGAAAAATGATTTTTTATTCTTGATTTTTTTTAATTTTCATTGACATATATCATTGCTATTAGCGACATCAATGTTTAAAAATATTAAATATTAACGTAATATAAAATAATAAAACCAATTAATCATATTAATAATAAAACAATTAATAAAAAACAATAAAAGGTTTGATACAATAAACACTCTCCTGGCAGTTAGTGCAAAAAAGATGAAGGTCTTCGAAAAACTAAGCAGTTTCTTGAGGTTGGAAAATATTTGAGTTGATAAAAACTGAGTCCCTATAGTCTAATAAAACTAACATATTAGCCCTTATGGTTTCAAAATTTATATATTTAGTGCCCATATATGTGAATTTATTTATAATTGAATCCCTTCATCAATCACATGTTTTTTCTTTCTAATTTAAATTTATTTTGTTTTGTTTTAATAGACAAAACGAATGAGATATGAGTAATTAAGATGGAAAATTTGATTAAAAAAAGCTGTTACTTTCAAGGAAAACCCTATCAAAATGAGAATGGCCAGTGATAATCATCGGACTAATTAGTTATTTTAATTAGATACCATGTAAACTAATCAATTATATTGGATAAAATAGAAGAACTAAGTTATAATTACATAAAAAATATTTTATTACATGCCTCTCAAGTGTTCTTGTATCCTATTTGGCAGAGCATACATACACCACTAGCAAGATCTCATGCACACAAACTCGTATGCGCCCGAAATTTAGCTACACGTACAATAAAATATTGGATCATGAGAGAAACCTAAACGAATGCTAAATTTCTCTCCAAAACTCGATCATCATGGGCATCCAGTCGACTGAATTCCTCTTTCTCAGGAAACTCCAAACTCTCAGAAAGAACTCTGTCCTTCCTGATCCATATCTTATCGGTAAGAAAGCGTACAAATCAACCATATGTTTAAACCTACTTACATGGCCATAGCTGCAAGTAATTATATCTTAAAACCAACATATTCTTCATCATTGCACGCAATCAAGGCTTCTCGCGCAACTTAGAGCATGAGAGAAGGGGCAGATTGTTGACAAATCTGCTCGGAGCCGATGAATGCCTGTAGCCTTTTGGCAAGCAACCTTTGACAACAGGGTCAACGAAAAAGGGTCGGTTGTGATTGAAAAGAGGCTTCATTTTCACATAATCTTCACCATGAGAATCTAAAGGAGGCATCATGGAGCTTGGAACACTAGAGGGGCGCGTGGGGATGTCACGTCCAGCCATGGTGATGCCTAGAGAAATAGATGACAATATGAAATGGGTGAGCAGAAGGTAAAACATGGGAGTAGTCCTCATGATTTAAGCTTTGATTTGTGGAGAGGTTTTTTCATGGGGTTTTATGGGAGACATGGCCTTAAATAGGCTCGTGAGTTGCCGAAAAAAGGCAGAGATAGACGACACAGCTCATTGCTAGCAAGAATACAAGCAATCACTGAGGTTGGTGCAGCTCTTTTCTTTCACTGTGGAAGAGGTGAGGATGCCCGTGAGTCTTTTTTTTATATATATATATATATACATATATTTCTACTTTTTAATCTCTTATATATCCAACTTCCACATAATTTTGTGTATCATATTCATTTGGGAAATTAACTATTGATCATGCAAGCAATAGATTTTAGGTCAGTTGTCCATACATTTATGAGTGTGTGTGTGTGTGTGTGTGTGTGGATACTTCTGTTTCTAAGCCAAATCATGTGTAAATTTATTTTTGCCCACCAACTCATATTTTTTTTAACAATAATATGGGTGTATTGGACTACATGAAAATTCAATAGAATTATTTTTGCCAGCACATGTGTCGAGTAAATTCTAACTTCAATAGCAATAAAGGGCAAAAAATTCAGAGGACAAGCTCATAAAATTCCAACCAGATTGGCGAAACTCCCTTATGGCAATCATTTATTTCTGGTGGGTTCCTCTCATCGGTGAAATCTCAGGGGCCGGTTGTCATTAAGGAGAAGAGTTACTGGCCGTCCTCGGGTCTTGAAAATTGCTTAATGGATGCTTGTGTGGACACATCTTAAGAGCACAATGTTGAATTTTAGGGTTTCCAAAATGGATTATTGCACAAAACACCCACCCACCTATGGAATTCATTGACAATATCCAAAACTTTCATTAAATATAACAATATGATTTACTCAAAAAATGGGCCATCGACTTTTTTGGTATGATATTTACGAGACTTGATCTGGATTGAATTCAAACCACGTGATTCTCATAATTGCTTTTCCAAACTCATATAATTTCATGAATTTGTAAAATTACAAGCAGGGAGCACCATTTTATTGAGAATTCCAGAATTAGAACCGTAATTATAAATTCCAATCAGCTGAGCTCCTGCTTTGGGGCTAATGACATGAAGATAGCCTTCATTTGATAGATGGCTCCTTTATGCTGACTATACCATCCTGAGTGATGACAAGCACTTTATTAGGAAAAACTGCAATTAAATTTATTTTGGAAACATTAATTTCAAGGGAAAATGATGGTAACATGGATATCCCATTAAAATGCCAAAACATGATATAAATTTGATTTTACCTTTCAAATATGGTGCTAAAAATTGAAAAAAAAGCTCAATGTTTTGACACCCAGATTTCGGACAGAAGTTAAATACTGCTGGAGTACATATTGTCGAGTAACAATCACAAGTCAACCTTAAATCCCATTATGCCTTGTCCTCCGGGCGGGGTCTTCTGATTGGCCACAAGGCCTAATACCAATAATAAATGGGTTTCTGCCACGTTGCATGGTAAAAAAACCCTCTTGGAACAATGAAACAAAGTTGTAAAATCCGGTCCAATATGTGCAAGATTTAGATGGATGAGTTAGAGAGTACTGACGAGGATTCATTTAAAATAAATTGATCAAAAATAATATTTATTTTTTATTATTATTCTTAAAAAATCAACGAGATGATTAACAAGGTTTCATAGAGAGTTAGAGACAGCACGGGTCATCCTAATTTTTTTATTGCATCACTCTTTTTTCTTTTTATTTTCAATCTAAACTTGCTGATCAAATCCTGTATCTATCAACCAGAACCCAAGTCACATCGGGCAATCCAAGTTTTACAATAGTGCCATGAAGTGAAGTGTGACCGTGTGATCATAAATTGGTTTTTGATGCAGTATTAGTCTGTTTTAAGGCAGCCTGGTGAGAAGTTTCAACGACTAATTAATTCTCTAATTGAGCTGTGTAAATATGAAAGAGTTGAAGGAGTCCTGATTTTTTGTATTAGTTGCTCTTCTTAAATCTTAACTACGAACAGTGATTAATTACTCAGACACAAGCAAAAAGAAAAAGAAAATTAAGAACCTCTAACTAACACAAGCAAAAAGAAAAAGAAAAAGACCATTATTAGGTAGCTCAGTAGCACGACTTTGAAATTAAAGAATTTGTTTTTTCCTGTTGTTTCAGGTTTCAATCTTGTAATTACTAATATGATAATCATATGAGGAAGTTTATATAGTCATTAATTTCAGGTCATAGGACTAGTTGAGGTACATCTAAGCTGATCAAACACCCACAACAAAATAAAAATTAAGAACCTCAACTAATAAGTAGTAGCATGTTTTAAGTTTGTCGATCCATCAATATCAATGCCTTATGGACGAGTGAAATTTATTTACTTTTAGCTAAGGAATTTATGGCATTTACTATTTCTTATTAATCATGGGACTTGTGAGATCATTCATTATTTAATGCCCCTGTAATTAATAGTTAGATTGATATGCTTTACCAAACATTAAAGTGACGGAGGGGGTAAGAGTTTCTTCTTGCATGTGGGGTTAAGTGGGAACAAGAGAGCTCATAATTGACAAGGTTTGGATAAATACAAGCCATAAATCCGCGCTTTGTCACGGGGGATTATTTTTTTTTATCTAGTTTTAATGTATATAATTTTTTATTTTTTATTTCAATGTTTATTCTTTTAATTTTTGTTTTAGCTTCTATCATTTGATTTTTTCGGTTCTTCTGAGATAGTTTTTAATTTTTTTGTTTGTATCTATACACCTCTGCTCCTAGTTAAGATTTTTTTTAAAAAAGAATAATCAGGAAAAAAAGAAAAAAAAACTTTAATGGAAAGTATTGTAGCAATCCACAGTGTAATGTGTGGGGAGCTACATTGTTGTCCCCACATTGTTTGTATGTATAATAAAAATATCCAAAACTTTAAAAAAATATGAAGAAAGAAAAAAAAATCTAAAATTATTTCCATTAATGTGTAAATAATGGAAAAAACAAAATTATATCAAAGAATATAAAAGCCTCAAACTCTAAACAAAGAGCAAAAAATATAAAATAAATGATAAAAATAGATTGATATTATTAGTTAAAAAAATAAATTTAGTTTTCATTAAATATTATTATAACTACTATTGCTAAAATAATTAAAATTATTAAATTACTTCAAGGAATAAAAGAAACCCAAAACTTTTTAAAAAGATGAAGAAAGAAAAAAATCTAAAATTATTACTATTATTGTGTAAATAATGGGAAAAAAAATTATATCAAAGAATAAAAAAGCCTCAAACTCTAAAAAAAGAGCACAGAATAAAATATAACAAATGATAAAAATAAATTAATATTATTAGTTAAAAAAAATAACTTTAGTTTTTATTAAAAAAAATTAAAAAACTAATAGAAAGGACAAAGAAAAAAAATAACAAGTATTAATTTTCCAATGATAAAAAAAAAAATCTATGTTCAAGAACATTTTTTTTCAAAAACAAAATATTATCTAAATAAAGGAGGAAATAATAAAAACTAAAATAAAGGCAATTGAAGAATTTTTGAAAGCAATAAAGGGACTTAAATCTAAAATTTAAAGTATAGGGTTGAAATGAAAACAAAATATATAACCAATTTTAATCAAAGGATAAAATTGAACAAATAAAAACATCTGGACCAAAAATATTAAGAGATTTAAAACCAAACCGAAAAATTAAAAGACTAAGGACTTAAATGTAAACAAATTATATAATTAATTTGACTTGAATGACACAATGGAAACAAATCAAATTTTATATTAAAGCATTAAAGACCAGAACACACAATTTAAAGAGAAGGGACTACTGTGAAATAAACATAAACAAAGGGGATGACATGTATAATTTACTATGCAGGAGAGAGAAATGCATAGAACCAATTTCAACAAGCCACTGTCACTTATCAAGTCACCAGCTGATGACACGCACCATTTCGCGACAACAGACATGGAGGTGCACCCAGATATAGGCTAGACAAAACATTTTTAATGACTGATAACCACCGCACGCACCGCCGAACAGGAGCGTGCAATAAAACAGGTTTGACGCGTCAAAGGATGCGCCATGTAGTAATAAAAATTAAATATTTAAAAACAAAGGCGAATTACCTAAACGGCTCTGCCTCTATTTCTTCGATTTTGTCTTTTCCAGGCTATATGCATAGTTAGACATTTTTAAAAAAATTGAAAACCCGAAAATAGCCTCCTAGGCAAGCCCTCTATTTTATCTTATTAGGGGCTAAAAACAGTCTTGCACTCTGCACATAAAATGGGTAATTACCGGGATATCCCCACCGGTTTTTCTTGTATTTTGTTTTATTATGGGGTATTTCGGTTACTACACTATGCATGACAATAGAAAAAATCGAAAATACCCCTGACCTCAAGGCTTAAATGATGGCGCACTGAGGGGTAAAATAGTCATTTTATTGTTCTAATCCACAATGAACTGTGAGTATTGCTACAGTGGAAACACCACACGATTTAGTTTTTTCTTTAATAGTTCATCAAGTGTTTCTTAATTCCATTGCATAAGTAATAGTCTAAGCTATTTTAAGCAAATTTAATTTATTCTATTATATATATGTATAAATCAAAATTCTATGAATTATTAAACAAAGTATAAATAAAAAACACTCTATTTGATTTATTTAGGTAATTTTAGCAAGTTTTGATAGTCTATTAAATAATTTTAAGTGAAATGATCCTAAAATCAATATCAAATCCTTTCATTATTTGTAATAATTTTTATAGTTTTATATTATATTTTTATTTTTGATGTATATGTAATTAAATATCATTGACCATATAAACTAGATCGAATAATGATGACTTGGGATCTAGATTTTTTTATATATATATACACACACTAAAATAAATTGTCTTTGAAAAAAAGAAAAAAAATTAAGATAGTTTTGGTTAAAAAATGGCAATAGTGAAAATAGTTACAACATCAAGGGCTGATATGAGAAATTGGATTGACACAGCGCTAAGATAAGAGAGCTTTCAGTTGTTTCTGTTACTTCAGGAACCCTTTCCTTAATTTGGAGATGGAGTTAGCAGTGCACGCTTTGTCATTTACCTCCTTCTCCAAGAGTAAGTACTTCAAACAAACTCTATCCTAACATTAATATACAACTCCAATTGCTCTACTTTTGGCTGTTTTTGTAGTTACAAGTTACTGTAACTTATGAAGGTAGTTGACAAGTAGTGTCTTACACTTATGAGAAGCTCATGATTGAATTAACCCATTAAAGATATGGCCATGGAGGCCTTTATGAGGTGGTTGTTTCTTTTTCTACCTGTATTTTCATCATCATTTAGATGTGGGTTACGTTATTTATGTTAAACGTTATGAAGGTCGTTCCTTGTTGTAATGGTTTTTATTACCTGTCTTTGGTTTTTAAAGCAAATTAAAGTTGTTGTGAATGTAAAAGAAAACCCCAGAATGGAATTTGAAGAGTTGATGTTGTTGTTGAGTGCTTGAAGAGGTTTCTATAAGTTGACGAGTAGGATGAATGGCATTTGTTTTCTTGGTTCTGTTTGGAAATACACAACATGAATTCTTGGTTAACTATTAGGTGCACTAAAATGCAGAGCAAGAATGTTTGCTTAGATTGCTGAAAGTTGTTGTGGGTTCAGGTTTGCATTTATGTTGCTTCAAGATAAGTGCTTCAACGGGGGTTTTAGTCCCACTTTCTGGTTAACTATTAGGTGCACTAAAATGCAGAGCATTTATGTTTGCTTATATTTCTGGTTTCTACATGAATAATTTGTTGTTTCGTTTAGGATTGTGCATTTGGGTTGTTGCTTGTGGATTTGGACTTTGATGAGGCTTATAGTTTATTATCACACTCATCTAGGGGTTGGAAGGGAAAGTGCCTCTAATTGGTTGGCCACTGGCCAGAATTTATACTTCATTAATTCAATCAAATAAATACAGACAATTTGGAATACAGATTTTTCTCATTTGTAGCTGTGGTTTTAATACCTGTTGTTGTTCAGACACCAACATTTTAATCTTATACTTTTTGTAGTTCAGTTATGTCTTATACCAACATTGTAATAAACCCTTTTATCTTTTTGAGCTATGATACTGTCTTTAAGGCTTTACCCTTTTGCACCTCTTATGGAATGAACTCCCTGAATCTAATTGATTCCATGTATTAACAGTACCCTATCATCATTAGTTCAATAAAGTAAATAGGATTGAATATGGCTTCTCTGGATTTCTGTTGTAGCGAAAACTTTATGGAGTGATTTTCTGTTTCTTTATCTTGAATTACAAAGATCTCTTAGATACCTATGATGATGGAAATCAGCTACAAGTATTGTTCTTAGATATCAATGTTGATATTGAGTCTGCAATGCTAAAAGCTCTCCTGGTGATAATGATAGCATTAAAACACCAAGTACAGTAAAAACTAATTTGTAAGATACCTCCATTAAAAGAGAAGAAGCTATGTCCATTCATTTGAAATTATCATTCTGAATTTCCATTTGTATTTTTAGATTAAATAGTAAATAATATTTGGGGATTGGGGTGCGTGCTAATTATCTTTCATCTTGTGAAACAGATTGGGAGTCCAAGCCTCAAGGCCGTACTATACCAGATTCTGCTACTTGTTCTTCAATTGATGTGAGATTACAAGAACAAGGGAGAAAAACATCCACAGTATGCTATTCTCTACCAGAGACAGCTGCTCCTGTGGCAATTGCTGCTACAGTTGTGGGTGCTGCAATTACCCTTCTAGTGAGAAGAAACAAACCAACAAAACCAGATAAGGTACATGTTTAATATTTATGGCACAAAAGGGTTGTATTTGGGAAAGAGCATTGAAAATAGGATGTCACCATACCAATGATTTCTGAGGAAAATATTCAAGATTTTGTAAACATGAATTTTCAGCGAAACTATCTGAGTAAAAACACATGATACTGTGCATGATTAGTTGCTAAGAGGATGATATTTAAACATGCTTTATTTTCACGTTCAGTGAGTCAATTTCATGCCTGTGAGAACTGTATTCAAATGGATCTCTTCAGTCAATAAGATAGCTATATCCAATTAGAGATGTTACTTTTGTGGGCAGCTGGGAAAGAATTCTTATATAATGCATTATTTAACCATCAGAGTAATATTTGATTGCATTATCACTCATTAAGTTTGTTTAGAAGCTTCTTCAGTTTTCCTAGTACCTTTCCTTCAAGACATTTTTCATCAGATTCGCAAACTCACCACTGTATGCTATGCTTCTTCAGCTGTTTTAAATTCTTAACAAGAAATGCACATTAAACTGCTGCTGCATCCACTGTTTTAGTGCCCCTACCAGCTACTGCCTTCTGCCTTTTTATCTATATATGCCAGAGTTATCTCATAAACCTTTTTATAATGCAGATTCCACTCAAAACATGTGAAGATTGTGGTGGTTCTGGTATATGCTCTGAATGCAATGGTGAAGGGTTTGTTCTTAAGAAACTGTCAGACGAGAGTGCTGAGAGAGCAAGAATGAGTGCAAAGAACATGGCCACTCGATATACAGCAGGGTATATTTTAAGTCTCCCTCTCAATCTCTATCTCTGGCACACACACACATGCACGCCCACACACACACAGAAACAGCACAATCTTCATCCTAGGATTGATACAACGAGGTACACCTTTTCAGGCTTCCAAAAAAGTGGAGCTACTGTACGAAGTGCTCCTCTTCCCGATCTTGTAGCGCTTGTGATGGGAGTGGAAAGTTGAACTATTAGTTTCATGCTACATCTCTTGGCTTCTAATTAATATTGGTAATCCAGGCTGCTTCAATGCCTAATTCTGAAATATTACAAGGAACTCACGGTCAATGAAATTGGAAGTGAATTCATTTTTCTCTCTTGTACAATCCACTTTATGTGTAATGTGTGTATCTTAGTGTCAATTCCACCTTTCTCATTAGAATTTTGCACAAGTATGATCTTTTATGTATTCAATCAATCAGTGATCAATATTCTTGATGCAGTAGTATTTTTCTTTGCCAATATCACACAAGTTTGCTTCTGAACTACCACATTACGAATTTGAGGTAATGAATTTGTTCTTTTTGTTCTAAGTTCGAGTTTTAAACTGACCACAGGACGCACTAAGTTAAGCTAGCAATGCAAACACTTTATGCATGAAGCTTTACTAAACAATGTGAGCCTTACTAGTTAGAATTGAAGGTTATGAGAAGGAAGAGAATGAAGCTTGTTGCATTAGTTCTATGAGAAAGTCCCAAAGTCCTTGTTTCAGAGCCACTTTGTATTTGGTAAACCTTTAGGAGAAATGGATGCAACCTTCAATTGAGTTGCAACCATTGGAAAATGTTGTCGCTAAACATGCCACCCTCAACAGCCATGGATGTCGCTGTTCTAACCAGAGCAAAGCAAGATAAGTTTTTATGGAGTTTTGGAGGTTAAAAGACTTTGATTGTGGATTTTGTATGCAGATGTCTTTCATTGTTAAATGTATTTCCAACAACAAGATGATTAGAGAGTAGCATCATAGGTCTTTGGAGCCTAAAAACCATCATTAATATTTTAGAGCACATAATTTTCTCACCAAAGAAATGTTGTAGAAATCAAGAGAAATTCATTTCTGTCAAAGTATGTTGGTCTTGGCTCTCTGTTTAAATTTGATTTCCAACAGTGTCTCTATCCTTCTATACTAAAAGCTTCAAATTCAATACCGTATTTTCAACAGGTCACTAATCTCTTGAGACAATGCCAAGTGGTATTTTATCAAATGAAGTAGCTAGCAGACACTATGAGCATTTTCATGCTTTTTTGCTTGTTTAGGAATTGATGGTTGGACGCTGCAACGAAGAGTGTTTCTTTTGTGGTGCACCTGGCAGCGCAATTCCTGTCCAGGTCCGGGAATGGAATGACCTAGATAGCTCCACTTTGAATCTTTCCCCTTTTCTTTTGCCCTGAATGGCAAGTCGAATATTCATGATTCTGCTGGATACCCTCAACCTCAGATCATGCGATGCACTTCTTCGAGATGATAAAATGTATTTGAATTATCATTTGCTATATTCATTTATCAAATCCATTTGAAGTTCATTTGGATGATGATTGTCAAATGTTCATTTGGATGATCATTTATCATCTGCATAGTGGCTGATCTACTTTATTATATATTTTCTTTTATCATTTTTTAATATCAATGACATCATGATGGTCCAGCCTCTTTTTTTATGCGCTTACAGCTTCAGTAACTGGAGCCAGGTCAACTCCATAAATTCAGGAAATTATTGAACATCTCCGCCATATGATATCAGGCTTAAATTCCTCACTTTATAATGCCATTTCCCATCATTATTGGCTAAGCCTAGGGGTTGTGAGTTCGTTTAATTCCATAGCTTCAGAAGTCAAACAAATTATTTTATAGATAGGAAAACAAGGTGCTTAAAGATACCAGGCTTAAACCTAAACAGCAGGATCCATGGCATGGCATGGCATGGCATGGCATGTATACCTTCAACTTAGATTCCAGCTGAAAATTGAAATCTAGTCTACAAAGGGTCGAAAAAAAAAAACAAGAAGAAGTCCGTAGCATGCATAATCATGGATTTATTTCAAAGCCTTTTTCACTCCAGAAACCTGGCTTGCATCGTTCTTGATATTGCCTGGTGCACTATAGACGCATGGCAACGCTTTGATCTACACATGGTTTGGTGTGGTGTTTGTAGGTGTTGGTGCGGAGGCAATGCGCTTGCCACGTTCAGATCGGCTGTTCTCGGCAAACTTTAGGCTTTGCTGGTGCATGCCCTTTTGCTTCTCTTCCTCATCCCACTCTGATGCGTAATAGGATTCTTCTGTTGATTTTACCACGTCTTTTGAAGCTGGACAGAACATTCCACCCCATTGTGGGAAGTATATCAGTGCCACAGGGAGGGTGCAACCGCAAATCATGACACCCATCCAGGATAGACCTGCAGCTGTGGACATCGAGCTCGAAAAGAATATCAGTTGTGTCAATCCGGACCCAAAGTTTCCACCCGCACCAGTCAGGCCGGATATGATGCCCAACGATCGTCTAGAAATAAAGGGAATGATGCCAAAAGTTGCTCCACAAGCAGCTTGAGCCCCAATAGAGAAGAGAATCATAGCGGTGATAGCAATGGGAAGTGAATTAGCACGGCCAAGCCAGATACAGAAAACTCCTCCGAGTGTTTGTAAAGTCCAGAGGACCCATAACCTGCCCCTCATCCCGAAGTATCTTGCTGCGAAATCAGAAGAATATCCACCAAAGGGACGAGCTACTAGGTTAGCCATACCGAAGCAAGCAGCAATGAGACCAGCTGTGTGAAGGTTTAGGTCGAACCTATTAAATATACCAACATAACTTTTGATTAGTCAACATATCATATGAGGCACAGGCTGAGGATGCATACCATGATCAGTTCAAGAATCACCTGTCGTAGAAGTACTCGGCAATAACATTGTCGGTGGATAACTCGACTCCCATGGAGTAGCCATAGAGAAGGACAAAGATCCATGTCCTGTAGTTTGTAACAGCGTACCACAGTATCTAGACAAGAGATAAAACACATTGAATAATAAGATTTAATGCTTGTTTTTTATACTTTGAGGTAGGAGCGTTAATGGAGGGTAGGTGTAGAACTTAAGAGACTGACCTTGGAGAACTTATCCTTAGCAGCATCGCCCTTCTTCTTCAGGGCGCCGAGATTCCCATCAGGCAAGTCTTGGCCAAGAGTCAAGACCAGGATTCCCGCGATAACATGGAGCCATCCTGGGACAAAAAATGCTATCCTCCAAGCACTGAATGAAGTCGAACCACTTCGCTTAATGAGCTGGTAGACCAAGGGCATTATAAGCTGAGTTGCGCCTCCACCCATGTTGCCCCAGCCTGCGGCGGTTCCATTGACAAGTCCTATAATCTTGCTATTAAACATCGTGCTCATCCAGTACTGGCATGACACAAACGTTGCAAGAGAGAATCCAATCATGAAACGGACTGCTAGGTATCCTCCGGCTGAGTCCACAAACGACATGCAAAACACAGTTGGGGCTGAGAGCATGATCAGAAACGCACACCCGTATCGCGGCCCCAGGAGGTCACAGACTGCACCCATTACAAGCCTGGAGAAGATGCTTCCAGAGACAGAAGCAACCCCGGCATTGCCAATGTCACTTTTGGTTAGATTGAGGTTGTCCCGAATGATAGGAACAAGGGGCGCTGCAGCGAAAGTGGAGACAAAACAAGTGAAGAAGGATATCCAAGAAAGGTGGAATGTTCTCATATGAGGGTTAGCCAGGGAGAAAATTTTGAACACTTTGGCCTTGTGCTCAGAATCAACTGGCAAGTCAAATTTTGCTGTCGTGTCTGTCGGGACTGCAGGAGAGGTAACCGAGAAGGCAAATGATTGCTCTCTGCCTGTCACTCCATGCATGGAACTACCCGGGGAACCCTCAACGCCAGCCATTTCCTTCCTCTATTCTCTTCAAAAAAGGATTTTGATAGGAGTTTCAGACCAGGGAAGCTCCAATGGCTAAAACTTAGAAGGTAGTATATTTGCTTTTGTTGTGAGAAGTGAAGTCGGGCTCTGTGGTATTTATATTAAATTTTCCGTTGACATTGTAAAACCCTGAATCAGCTGGTGGAGATTCCTTGACTTTTGTGATATTCTTAGGTCATTCCGCCAGTTTCTGAATAAACAAAAACGAAAAAAACTCTTCCTCGCATCTCAAGCTGCTGTGACTTCAGACTTGGAGGGCCTCATCGTGTAGCTCAAAGATCACCATGTCCTTTCAGAATTAGCCATAATTTTCAGAACCATTAAGATGGCCTCGACGATTATGATCATTGTACAGCTATCTTTCTCAAGGTAAGCTAGCTGCTGTCATTACGTTGACTAGCATTCCGCACTTCATAGAGCCATCCAACCACGTGTTTGTTTCAGATTGGTTAGTTTGAGAACGAAGGTGATCTAAGGTTTTGAATGAGTAGATAACACTCTTAATTTGTGAAGTTAATCGGGGTCTCATTGATGTGCTTATACTATGAAGTCTCAATATCAAGGTTCATCAATCTCTTAGGTTACTGCCCTAAAACAGTAGTACAGAAAACTTTGTTGTTATATATTCTAAGATTTAATGATTTTAAAATTATTCTGAAAAATAATATACAATAGTAGCTAAATCTCATATTTCATAAGGGAAAACTAAACCGAAAATAACTATGACAAATATATTTTTCTTCTAAAAAGTAACAAGAAAAAAATTAAAACTATTTTTTATGTCCAATTATGACATTTTCGCAACATTAGCTCATGCCAATGAGCCCAGTATTAGCCAATGTGAGCAAGCTAAACTCAGAAAAAACAAAGTTTATAAAAATGCCAATAAAATTTGAACTTAATTCAATATTCAATAATGAAAGAATAATCTAGGATGGAGAACAAAGTATTGCAACTTTATTCTTGATCACAATTTTGTCACTCATAGTAGAAAGAAAGGTGAACTGTGACTATATGAGTATTACTTTTCTGAAATTCTAAATTTATTGAAAGTTAATTTCGAAGAAGATTTAGGATGCATCATTGTCTCTTTTTTTTGGATCATAAATGCAGTGGACACTGACAGTCCATATTTTGAATAAAGGACAAATGTTTTTGGTGTTCTTGGTTTATCTTACCTTTAAGAGGTAACTACAACTCACATGATACATGCACATGGTATTCCTAAATATCTTACCAATGAATATCTTTAGATTGGGGAAAACACTGCAATAGAAAATCTTAGAGTTTCCTTCAAAGCAATTGTAAAAGTTTTTGGTGATTGATATTTAAGAGCACCAAATAAGATCGATATTGGTCGATTATTATCAATTGAAGAATATCTTGGATTTCTAGGGATGTTAGGGCTACGTTGAATGTATGCATTGAAAATAGAAGGAATGCCTTACTATATGACAAAGGATGTATATTGGTCATGAACCAACTATAACTCTACAGGAGATGGCTTCACAAGATCTTTGGATATGACATTTTTTTAGAATTCCTAGGTTATTAAATGATATTAATGTTCTTAATCAGTTACATGTTTTTGGTGCACTTGCTGAAGGTCATATTGCTCCTATCAATTATATAATCAATAAGAATAAATATACAACAGAATACTATTTAGTATATGAGATTTATTCTAATTGATCAACCTTTATTAAGATAATCCTAAAACCATAAGGTGCACAGAGAAGATATTTTAGAAATAAATAAGAGTTTGCAGGAAAAGATGTAAAACATGCATCTGGGGTGCTTCAATCTTGCACAGAGTTTGAGATTTAAAAAAAAAAAAAAAAAAAAAAAAAAAAACTTGCATAAAACTGAACCTAGATACTTCATTAGTTTTGTTGCCGTTACAGTATCCAACCTGAGGGATTCATTTAATAGACTTGAATATTTAATGGAAAATGCAAGTCAACCACCCCAAAAAAAAAATCTAAAGTCATCCTATCATCCTCGTCGATTCCAAATCAGTTGTTGACCCTTGGATCAAGGTTGCGCACATTATCAGGCTTGACAATCTCCTCCAGCTTGTATGGTCAAAGGAAACGTATTTTCTTATTATAAAAGTGCGATTTTAATTTTTCTCCGCTCCCTGTCGTACACTAGCCAGTTTGATGGAGATAGAAGAAGACATGCAAGCTTGCATTGCCCTTTCAGAATCTCTTAGAGTTATTTGGGATATTATTTTCAGGGTTCTGGGGACAAGACGACATTCTTTTATGGCTGAACCTCGCTGGAAATGAAGGGGGGAGTTCCTTGAGAACCCGTGTGCAATATTTTAAAGCTTTGAAAAATAATGAAATGATAGTCTTTGTTCACATATTATAAGAGCTCTTTAATTTTTATTTATATGTATATAAGAGCTCCATTATAAGACCTTGTATTGATCAAATTTCTCACTAGAAATCCAATATAGTAACCAACAATAACATACCATTCTCTCTTTGGATCTATTGTATAATTTTTTATTTTGATAGTTTCAACTGGTTTGATGATAAATTTAGTCTGGTTTATTAAACAATTAAGCCAAAAGAAAAGGGAACGAAAAATATAAAGGCTGAAATAATAGGCCATAGTTTTATGGATGGTTACTTGTAGGTTATAAACCGAAGTCGAAAAACCAAGTTTCAAGCTTAAGAACCGAGCCAGTGTCTTTCGGTTTGAATCAAGCTCAACCCTAGTAGCCAGTTCTCCACTACCATCCCAAGTATAATGAGCCAATAACGAATATATTCAGTTTATGATTGTTTTCTGTCATTGCTAAAAAAGAGATCTACTTCAAGGATATCCTGAGCCTGCCATTATCGGCATGGTCTGGCCACAAGCTGCCAATTACCTCATATCTCAACGTTCATACATTGACAAGCTACTGAAAAGAAAATTAGGTAGTTTGTATTTTATAACTAATCATAATGGACCATACTCTATACTGAGAAGACATTGATCCCTACAGACCCGACTCCAAAACAGTAGAAACAATTCAGGAAAGCGGTTAATGATGGCATTATCAATCCACCATTGAGCTCTTGATAATACAGCTCAACCTTATCAAATGAGTATTGACTAAAAAACACGGTGCATTGACCAAGACATGGATGTGCTAATACTTTGACCAATGTATTTCATGTCATATGATATATTCATTGTAAGGATGACTTCAGAGACAATGTGGAGATCAGGTACATTACGGAGATCAGATTATCTCCATGAATTCTTTCAAATTGTGGGCTTGCTATTTCTATGGATGTAGACAATGCCTATCAGTTGAGGAAACACATCATGAAGATAATCATGTGAGGTTTTCAACTTTCAACTCCATATTCTATTCATGATTAACCAAACTGGTAGCCGAAGGAGCAACACTCGGTAGCCAGATAAACTTCTAGAAATACAATAAAGCTAGACACCATGAGTACGAAACAGAGCCTTCCTATCAATATGGAGTATTTCAGAACAACAAATGCACATATCCATGGGATAAAGCAAAATTTCATGTTTCACGGTTCATACAAGCTCCACTCCATTTAAGTGTTGGTAGGAACATGAATGGAAACGTCACAAGTCTAGCAATCTACCCTCATGGAAGAAGTGACAATTCAAGTCAAGAGGACTTCAGGGTTCAATAGAACAAACCTAATTCCAACAGTCGCTGTGATGCGAGGAAATAAATGTCTCGTTTTGGCTAATCTCATATTTGAGTCTATCACAGCCAATTCCATCACAACACGGGCAAAGAAAGAAAACCTAATGAGGGTTTATTATATACACGTACTAAGTGCTGGTACTGCCCCTCCTTTGAACAGGTTTGTATAGCACAACAGTGACAAATTTTGAATGGAAGCGATGAGTGAACCCGAGTGCCACCACAGAGCGTGGGGTCTCCCGGTTCTCAATGTAAAGATGGTTGAGAATCACATTCTGTGGAAGTGGAAGCGTTTCAGAAGAGTCAGTGCTTGCAGGGTAGCTATGCAATGAGTGTTGAAGGTGTGGAGGCACTGATGGTGGGTCCCGTACCTCGTCTTCATTCCCTGGGTATGCATTGTTGTAACTTGAATCAGGTGATCTAGGAACTTCAAATCCCGCAACAGTCGCTTCTTCCTACACCATGCTCAAATTATCAGATCCCAATATAGTATCTAAAGCCCCAAAGTGGCAAGTTTTCTACTTACACTATCTTCACTGAATTGGTTGCTCATGTTGAGAATGACAATTCAGATTGTTAACAACACAAAGTCATCAAGTCTACAATGCTCTTAAACCTGAAAACATAGTAATCCCCACATGAGCATCTTAAAACTGTAATTGCAGCACCCAAATATTTAACTATTCCTCACTGGTAAGATTCAACGAAGCAAAGCCTTGTTTTATTTTAACAGTATGAAATTCGTTAAGCACGAAATCATTGCAATTCTTTCTTAGCATTCATGCTCATGAAGTTCGATTGGGGATCTCAGTAATGACCTTTCAGCTAACCTCCCAACCCATCGACTTCAGAACTTTCCCACAAAGGAGAGGCTCTAAGCATTCCACTTACAAAACCACCTTCTATTTACTTTGTGCACCAAAACATGACCAAAAAAGGAAACATAGCTTGACACAACGCAAAACCCAATTTCTTCAATGGTACACAGATTCATCTTGTGAACCAAAACTATAGCCGACAATTCTGTTAATTCAATTAGCAAAGGGCCTACCGAATAACCATTGTGAATGGCCATAAATTTTTCACATAAAACAATTTCTTTACCATAATAATCTTCAGCATCCTGACCCATGTCATAAGAGAAATGTTACTCTTTTTTCACAAAAGTAACACAAAATAAACCCAAAACAAATTAACACAACATTAAGCAAATAAAACATCGATCCCTAAAGACCCATCAAAGAATTACAGCACGAAAATATCAAATGGGCTCAATCCTTCAGCTCAAAAAATCTTGACTTTCATCAAGATTCAGAATATCCAACAATAATTCCATTCTGGGCCAAGAAAAAATACTGAAAATTTGAATCCAGAAAGAAAGGAGGGAAATTGTGGCTGAAAAGATAGAAGAAGATAGCTGCCTACCTTGAAAAAGCTGACGATGCTAATCAATCTTCGATCTGAAACTTAAAAGGGTAACACAGGAAATAAAAATTTAAAGTGAAACAAGTACAAGTAGAAGTTTGAGAAGACGAGTGGTCGCCGGAGTTGCCTTTGGCCTTTAATTTTGGAGCAACATATTTAGAAATTAGAACCCTAAGGTGGTTGAGATGACACGGTAACGTTCCTGTTCCTGTTCCTGTTGCTGCTTCTGCTTTCGTCGACGTAGGCACTGAAAAGGAAAAGACAGAATGCCCCCTGGCTTTTATTTAAAACAGCAACTACATATGTCATGATGGTCAAATATTTTGAATGTAATAAAAATATTTAGATTTTGATTTTTTTTTGTGAAATTATTAAATATAATAGTTTTCAAACTTTTTAACTCAATTTTCTCATAGTTTGGTTCACTTCACCAACCTAGAATAAAAGGTTGGAGGCAGACAGTACTGGTAGACCGTAGACCCGATAGAAAATGGGTGTTTGGTCTCTCTAACACTATGGCTACCTACGGGCTTATAAACAACAGGCCTTGTTTGTTTTAAGCAAAATGGTTTCTGAGAAACCATTTTTCTAAATTTTTCTTGTGTTTGTTTGTCTTTCTTGAAAAATTGGTCAACGGAAAATACTTTCCAATCAAAGAAAAATTTGGCTTGGTTTTCAGGAAAGTGTTTTCCGGGAAAAATTTGAGTGGAAAAACACTTTCCGGGAAGTTGTGAAAAAATTTAGAAAATGTCATTATTTATTGATTATATCAAATTTGATCCTCAAACTTTTGATTGCTATATATAATTTGTTTTGAATATTTATATTTTCAATTCCATCTCTTAAAAATTTAATTTTTATATTAATTTTGGTCCTTATTTTTTATAATTGTTATTTGCTTTTTTCTTATCATTTTTTTATTGAAATTTTTTATCTATCAAATTTGGTCCTCATTTTTTTTTATTGTTACTTATTTTATTTGAAATAATTTATGAAATGTTAATTATTATTATTTTAATTTATTCACCTTTCATTTTTTTTTAATTTTTTAGATTTGATCTCTATTATTTTGATTATTATTTATTTTATTTGAGATAATTTATGAAATTATATTTTTTTTTCAATTTCATTCTCATTCAACTTTTTAATTTGTAAGATTTGTTCCTCATTATTTTAATAAACTTGAAAAAAAAATTAATTTATTAATAAATTATTTTCCAGTTCATTTTTCATAACACAAACAAACACTGGAAAGTGTTTTCCAGTTCATTTTTCATAACACTGCTAAACATCGGAATTCACTTTCCCCGGAATTCACTTTCCAAAAGAAAACCACTTTCCAGCAAACAAACAGGGTCTTACTTACAGTGTGTGTTTCAGCCATTGAATTCTCGTAATTAGTTAATAGCACTCAAACTTTAGAATTTAAGGCGATTTTAGACTAGCGAGTTAAGGATCAGACTACCTGTTTTGTTCAAATTTGTCAACATCGTCTTTAGTTGGTGCTTTTTTTTTATAATTGAAATAAAATATTTTGGTTTCTGAGTGTTTCGGTACGTTATTCCATGATTGTACTGTTTATGTTTGTATATATATATATATATATATATATATATATATATATATATATATATATGTAATTAAATATATTAATTCAAAAAACAATTAGTTCATCATCAATCTCGTAAGGTCATTATATTCTCTGATTGCTGTGAAATTTTAACATAATATATATAAATATGTCCAGAGACTTCTCATAAAATTTTATCTCAATCTAACGGTCGGACTAAGAAATATGATTGATATTGTAAAATTATTCATTATTTAAAAAAAAATACTATTTGGCTACAAAAAATCCGAAACGGGCTGAAATTTAAACCGAGATAAAAATGATGTTATTTCGTCTCATTTTTTAACTAGTACAAAACGTTTCAGCTAAAACAAAACAAAATTAACAAGTATGATTTTGCTTGATTATTAACGACTTAGTACTATAATGGTCAGACTTTAAATTATAAATATTTAAATTTAGTAATAAATATTTGAATTTTATATATTTACCCTCTTATGTTTTTGTTTAATAGATTTTTTTTTAAAAATAAATTATCACTAAAAAGGCTACTAATGATCTATCTGCATATTCCAGAGAGTTCAAAAAATATTATTACAAATGCCACCTTTATTGTTTGCTCATTAACAGCATAATAGATGATTTATTTGAAGGACACATGTCAAATTCATAGACGAACAAAGCAAATCACCGATGGAATTTTCTATCGGTGATATCCCACTTTCAGTTTTGATTTGTTTGTCAATAAATCTACATGTAAAACTTATTATTGATGACTCACCACTAACCCTACAACTCATCTACGAGATCGACTCTTTCTAGTGGTGATGACGTGGACACGTATTGTATTGATGGAATGTGAGTATAAAAACTAACATAAAACTCCATCGATAAATCTAAAATTTTTGAGAGTGACTTTGGAAAAAAACAGTTGAAGGCCTTGAGAGAGAGTTGAGAGTGGGAGATCCACATTAAAATCTACCGCAGAGAAATTACTTTCGTAGAGCAAGGTTGATAAATGATAATGCAGGAGGTAATATATATATATATATATATATATATATATATATATATATATATATGAATATGATTCACAAAGAAAAGATGATAGATCGATGCATGAGATCCCATTGTCCTTGCGGCTGCATGCTGGTCACGAGAATGCCGATTGGTTGATTCCCAATGGGACCATGGTGTTCATGATCGGTCGCCATTAATCCCTTTTAAGAACCTTTTCCAGGAATTATAGATCCAGGCACTTGTAATTGTGGATTCTGTTTTATAATCGGTTGCTTTCAGTATTCAGCCCTGAATTGGGTGCTTTGATTAGCTTGCCACAGATGTAAGGGGTAGAAGAATACACGTACTGCCTTTGAGATTTTTGTCGGAAAATATCAGCAACAATATCCCAGGAAAAAGAAGTCTTCTTTTGGTGAAATAGACAAGAACAATGCACCGATGGGACCTGCCGAGCCGGGTGACTCGAGACATTTCCCTGGCTCGACTAGCCACTGCAGTTGCTAGTACTGAGCTTGAGGTCCAGTGGCCTGCTAGGATCCAACTGCCTCCCATTTGCTAGATTAACAGTTCAGGCTGCCTACAAAATATTGAAAATTAAAATTAAAATAAAAAATTAAAATAAAAATAGTCGACTTTAAAATATAACTAAGCCTCTAAGAGCTCATCATGGAGGGCCTCGTAAAGGACTCGTCCGTGTTTGTATGATATTCAATATGTCATTGTTACAACGACATGGAAAAAAGAGTGGAGTAAAACAAAAGTAAATATCGTCTAGTTAGACCACATTACAATATTCTCTGAGCTTCTAAGAGCTCTTATAATTGTTTTTCTAAGATGCGAAGGCTTACCTCCTTTTCTTTCTTTTTTTTTATCTTACACACACGGCTTGTACAAGGAAGAAGTATCATAACCGTTCCGTTCCAAATCCTGTCATGCATGCTTGTCAACTCTGTAATATTTTACCTATTTACCGGGCTTGTAAAATGTTTAGTGGATCCGGATATTAGTTATGTTTGCTCGTAAGCTAATCCGGACATCCCGATTATCAAAAATAAATAAATATCATAACCAACCTTTTAGTAGTTGGTCTAGTGATAAGATTTAAAATTAAAGAGTTTGTTTCCTTTGTAGTCTCATTTTAAATCATATGATTCTTAATATAATAATCACAAGAGGATTATATGGTCATTAACTTCAGAATTCATGAAAATAATCAAAGTACACATGCTCGTGAATAGCATAAGATTTGTTTTTAGAAGGAAATGAAATATGAACTTTCAAAAATAACCGCTATCATGCTCCCAAAGAGGCGCTAAGTGATGAAGAAAGGAAAAGATAGTGTTGTGTCCTAATTATAATGCATTGCATGCTGAAGTGAAAGACAAATACATATCGGAAGGGTAAGAGTATATTAGAGAGTGCACTGCTTGAATGCCAAGAACAATATATGACAAGACAAGATCTTTGAGGACGACAGTAAAGGGCATATTCCTCAATGACTGATTAATTAGGGAAGGAATATGCCTTGAAAATGTTCCTAGAACACACTAATCCTTAAGAAAAATCCTGTATTAGAGAGGAAAAATGGTGGTATTGGTGAGATAAGTATGATATTTATAACACAATTCTGATTTGAAGTCACCATGCCAGATCTTTTCATCTTAATAATGATTCAAGGTTTGGAGTTTATTTGGTGATGCAGTTTTTTTCAGTCCTCTTTTTTTTTAAAAAAATAAAATAAAATTAGATTGATGCTTCCTTTTTAAATGATTTTGATAGAAATAAAAAATACAGATTTTCAATTGAAAAGAACTTTTCGAAAATCATTATAAATATCGCATGACTAGCTTGATACCATTCACCACCTACAGTATTGATGCCTTAATCGCCACCAGTTATTCTGATATTCAAGTGATTCATTGTGAAGAAATAAAAACATTTACCTTAGAAGAAAAACAATTCTTATAAGGGTGGTGTGATAAATATCCCTTTAGCTAACATCAAATTCAATATATATATATATATATATATCCACAGCATTGCCTTTGTACCTTAGTTTTCTACTTTTACCAAATTAAAATGAGGTCACGTTGATGAAATATTAAGAGAGATAAAGCATAAACAATAGTCATTTGGATGGAGCTCAAAAGAACTTCTGCAGGATTGCTCTCAAGTTCTGGCTTCTGAGCATGTATTATAAGCTAGAAAATGGAAGTACTGCTTTCAAGGTTGCAATGGTATTCAACAAGAAAAGGAAAAGGTAAAAGGAGAAAACACATTGAAGCATGTTGAAATGGCAAGGAAAGCCTCAAAATAGTTCGTGATGATATAGGTAATTGGATATAAACTAAGCAAGTTTCAATCCATTATTGCATACTACAGATGTTCGAATGTAATAGGACTTTATGACATAGATCAGATCAACTCATCTCCCTCAAGTATTAAGATTGTGTTTGTTTTGTCTAGTTAAATATCTGAAATTGTATATATATATATAAACCAATGTAGAAAAGATAAAAACATATTTAGTCAGAAAGATATAGATGAGAATTAACTACATAGTAAGAATATATGAGCTAACATTCTGCTGAACAAATTCTCTAGCTCCTTGTGATCTGAGAGGAGTAGCTAGAGGGACAACGCTACTTGAACAACTTGATCATATGGCTCCACAAGGAGATGAAAGTACGTACGTGGTACTCTGCAAAGGGAGACATGGCAATAAAACGTAATCTTGAAAAATTAATTGCGAGCTTAGCATCTAAAGCTAGACATTAAGTGGACAGATTGTTTAGGTAAAGAAACATCTTGAATCGTAAAGCGGGAAATAAAACGCACACATAACAAAACAACAGCTCGTAGAATCAGTGGACCCATGCTTTTCCCTTCCTGTACCGCCTTGTTTCAGATTCATAAGGAGCGAGGTAGAGTAGATGAGAGGATTCAAACCATGGGCATGGAAAATGTGAGGCAAGGTTTAAGAAAGCGATAGAGGCACACGTACAGATCTCTGTAATCTTGAAACTGCCGAGCTATCACTGCCATGGATGGTGAAACAAGGCAAGAAATAGGTGGTCTGAACAAGCTGTGCAAAAAGAGTAGGACTGCAAGGAAAGGGTCCAAGTTGCAAGATAGATCGAGGGTTCACCAACAAGATTGGTGGGTAAAGAGATCATGATTTGGAGTGCCAAAGTTCTCAAAACTTTTAATAATTTTCAAGGATCTACTGATTCCTCAGACAAAACCATATGCAAGAATGTCCATAAAATGATCGAAGAGTATTTTGAACCATTTCAAGTGAAGACAAAATCTGATAAAACTACTCACTTTATTTTCTTCTTCTTATCGCTGCTTCACATACATAATCGTTGCTTTGTCTGTGTAAACAATATCAATCTTAATTTGAAACAAATCAAAGATCTGCTACGGATCTCAAATCAAACACCCAGAAATGGAAACAGGAAGGGGTCTACTAAATTCACCTATTTGATTCCGATATTTTATAAACTCTTATTGTATCATCGTCATCAAGGGTATCAAGACTCTCTCTCTCTCTCTCCCAACCTCATCTTTCTTGCTTATTAGCAAAGTTACCTATCACATCTGCAACACAGAAAAGATACCAGTATTGGCATCCCCTAATTAAATATTTTCCTCGGAGGGAATATAATCACAGATCTGCTAATTAAAGTCCGCAAAACGAAGAGTGTCCTTCCTTTTCCTTCTCTGCAAACTGCAAAGAAAATCCAAACTTGGGGAATCGACCATAAAATAGAAACATAAACACTACTAAATATACTCATCACCTGACAGCAACAGTAAGGAAAGTAGAAAGAAAAAAGAACCACCTTTGATTTGCTAGCTGGTGGTCAGCAGGTGCAAAGTGTCACTTACAAACTGTATTCTGTAAGAAAAAACATCCAGGTCCCTCTGATTTGTATACTCGTTTATTGCCGATGCAGCATCATCAAGATTCTCACTTCCAAAGAACTTTGGCAGATGAACAGAAACGAAGAGAGATTTAACTCTAATATTATCGGCGTGCATTTGCATGTGAATCTTGATGATGCTCCACCCGCAAACAACGACTGTCAATATTTTCCATGCACAAGAAACCCTTTAGCCTTCGATTCGGACCCCATCTTTTTATTTCCTCTCCACAAGGTTTCAGGATTGAAATTAAGCAACCAAATAAAATATATCTAGCAAATTCATGTCAAGAGAAAAAATTGATGAGAAAAACAAAGAAATATCGGACAGCACATAGCAAACCAACAAAGCCCACGAGCAAGTAGCTGATGTGGCATGTTACCACTGGTTAGGACCAAAAGGAAATACGTGAAGGGGATGCCCGAGAAAGAATCCTACAACCTTGTTTAACTCAGAGCTTTATAACAAGACAAAATCCTTTTTCAACATCAGAAATAATAATAGTTTTTCTTATATCGGGTGAGAAAAAATAATAATAAATGGAATCGAGAACTAACGAGCTTTTGTACTTTGGGAAATCATAGATTTTTAGTTAAGTGGATCAGATTTATTTCTCCGGCAAGATTCTGACAGAAACACACTCCCTCTGGCTGTGTGTGTGGTGAGACTATAGCAAGTGCCACCACATGTCAGATTCCGGCCAAAATTACATAGAAAAGAAAGAGAACCCATGTGGTTTTTCCACTTCTTTTAGCAACATCAGCTCATCAAACCGCTATAAAAACATTATTAATAAAATAAAACAAGAATGAAAGGAAGGAGGGAGTAAACCCTGGTTGAGAGAGAGAGAAGATGATTCAGGAGGATAGCAACAGTAGAGGGATTGCTTGGGACGTTTATATATATACACAGATGAGGGCTGAAACTTTATTATCTTGTCATTATTAATGGTATTCTTTTTTATTACTTTTTGTGTTTTTACTATATTTATAGGTTTTGATTGGTAGATGCTGAGCTGTATAGAACTGTAGCAGTATTGCTGCAGTTACCCTTCGCCGTCTTCCCCAAAACCCTAGTTCTTTCTAGAGTGCTGTTACAATGCAGTCGACCACGTGCCTTTACCGTGCGCCCCCCATTGCTGCTGCTCCGTTTTGCAAACTTTTAAAAGTAATTTTATGATTTTATTTCGAGAAAAAGAAAGAGTGAAGATAAAAGAGAATTGCATTTGAATTTATAAAAATCATAAGAATATATTTTAGTGGTGATAAAAAAATATTTTTCCACTTATCTCTTCTCTTTATATTTACCTCTTTCAAACATTCACTGTAAAAAAAAATAATCAAATACAAATAGAAATATCGACGGAAACAATATAATCATTAAATTATAGTTACATAGACCGACAAACCATGACATCAATATCCTTCTTAGTATTCACCTATAAAATGTTTTCATTAGTGAATACCGAGGGAAGTATTTGGAATCAAATAATAAAAAATATATTGAAAAAATATGTCATTATTACAAACAGAATTATTTTATACATTCTTCTCTATAGAATTTTATTGTGTGAATTTATTATTTGTACATGTTAGGTTTGTTTGAGATTTTGAGTTTTTTTTTTTATTTGATGACATTGAGTTTGATTTTATATTTAAGTGTTTTATAATTAAATAAACAATGGCTTATTTAATGAACATATTTCATATTTTGTTAACTTTATTGTTACGTTGAAAAATTCGGTAGATGTGGAGGAATTAGGATTTTTGTAGAAAATTAATAATGATTGAAAGGTATTATTAAAATATATTAAAAAAGTATGAATTAAAATAATGAGCAAGGCTAATTACGATAGAATCATTGAATGAGCGAGAAACATTTTACTTGAAAAGAATAGACTAAGAAAAACTTTTATGGTGTTAAATCCATGATAAAACCCCTTAGCCTAAGAAACCAAAAAATTAAAATGTTTTTAAACTTCTAGACATTATACTACCTAAAAAATACAATTTGACCAAAACATATATATTGGTCATTATAAACCTAAAACTTGTAAGGGAAAGAATCTTGTTGTTTATAAAAAACTAAAATACTTCCCAATCACTCATATACTATAAGGCTATTCATTTCTTTAACAAAATCTGATCACATGACATGGTATCATTCATATGGTGTGGTGAATTGTCATGATGCACCCTTTTAATAGTGAAGTCTTGAAATAATTTAATAGAGTGCATTCTTAATTTTTAATGGAACCATAAAACATATATATTGGGTTATATACACACAAGTTCAATCTATTGAGATTATGTTTTGCACTATATTCTTATTAGTTTGTGATAGCAATAATTTATAACTTGCCAAAGTGGATGTACATGAGGTCAAAGTTCATGTTCTTATTTATGGTCATACTCAATCTTAATAGTCAAGGTAGGAATATAGATGTTTTCCTTTGGCCATTAATTCATGAGTTGAAGTAATTATGGTCATTTAGGGCTATAATATATGATGTCCCGGAGGAAGAAAATTAGATAAGATAGCTTTGTTGTTGGTTATCAATTATTTTTCTATGTATAAGATGATTTCTGATTAGACCTCACATGAGAATTAATATTGAAAATAACAAGGCCCTCACCTTAATAAATAGTGGTAAAACATCTTTTTTTATTATCACCAAAGGTTTTTTCCAACCAATCACAAGTAAAAAAAGAATCATCATGACTTTTCTTATAGGTAAAGTTGAAATGGATGTTGCACCGCCGATTGGTTAAGTGAAAAATTCTATGATATTTTTTTTATAGTACAAAGACATTATGTTTAGTTTTTAATTTGGTAAGGAACTTGCATGGAATGAAAACTCATAACTACCATGTGCTTATACAAACTCTCATTCCACTTGATTATTGGGATTTGTTTCGATAAAAGATGTAGGATACACTCATAAATATCAATCACTTTTATATATATATATATATATATATATATATGCTCTAACATCTTGCATACCTAACACATGAAGAAACTTGAAACAAAAAATATGAGTGCTTAGAAGTGAGAATTTATCAATATTATTAAAGAGATCTCAACATTTATCTTGTATTACATTCAGTCTCACTTCAAAATAAGAATAAATTGCATTCTAAGATACAATGACCTACACTAGAATTACAATGGGGGGAACACACTTGATAGAATTCAAATTCAGACATGCACTTTATTATTTGTTATTTAATTATGATGAATTAAAATATTTTATGAAGTAAATTATTAACATTTTTTTATTTTTAAATATTTGTTCTCTTATACTCTTACAAATTGATAGATTGAAGAATTCATCATAGGAAACATCATTAATTTTTATTATCTTAAAATTTACATCTTATTAAATCTTAGATTTTCCAATTACAAGATAAAAAATTTGCAACATGGTTTAGAACACGTATAAGAACTACTTAATAATTTTAATCTCTTATAATACTTAATTTCATAAAACCTTTCTATTTAACAATTAATGTTTATAACCATATACTAGGTTTATCAATTTGGTGGAAATATTAATAATAGTTTGAATTTATTATATTTGGAGTTTTAAAAGATAGGTTAAGTGTTATAACATATATTTCATAATAGATATGTCTTTCACATTACAGATTATTGTAAAGAACTTTTACATGATCGTAGAGATGAACCCCTTCTTTTGCTCTCATCCTTTCCTCAAGGGCAACCAATATATCAAACTTTCCCTCTTTTATTATTGTTTTTATAGGTTTCCTTGACAATCATATATATAAAGGTGGTACACATACATAAAAAAAAATTATTGATTGGTTAAATGGAAAATGGGCAACAAATTAAGGTTTTGGTGTACTTTTATTTTATGGAACCAATAATATGAGTGCGTATGAGCAGGAATTATAGGCAAGTTAAAGAGTCTTTCTCTAGAGTTGGACCCAAAGGCTTGATTCACTAGACCAAAGAGAATAACAATATCACATTTCATGTTTTACATATCATTGTGATATCGAGCCTCCAACTTGACTATTACTTTATTTTTCATAAGGACCTTTCAGAGTCAGGTATCATAGGTTTTGACTTGGTGTTGATTATTTTTTATTATCGTGATTGTTGTTACCTATTTTTGGACCTTGGATAAAAAAAAAGAGAGAGAAATAAACTATAAAAATAAAATTAAAAAAAATCCAAAATATTTATAACTGAGAAGAATGTATTGTAACACCTACAAAATTACAGAGGACCGTTAATATACCTTTTATGCATTTTCATTTGTTTTTCCAAGAAAAAAATCATTTTAAAGAGAAAATTTTAAAATTGAATGTATGAGGATCCAATTAGATTTTTTTTTAGGGTTTTTTTTTAGGGTTTTAACTGTAAGGAAAATTGAATTTGAAGCCAATTTAGCCTTGCGAGGTTTAATGTGCAATTTTTTAAGAGTTGATTTGTTCAAATCAAGAGTTTAATTGCATGAAATTTAAAATTTAATGGACAATTAGGAGCTTGATTGAATAAATTTAAAATCAATGACCAAACTAAAAAAATGTATGAATATAGGGGTTGAAAATGACTGAATCATGAGCCCAATTAAAGGAATTAGAAGTTTGTTGATCAATTGAGGGCTAAATTGCAAAAGTTCATAACCAAAGACCACAATGAAAACAAAAACCAACTATTGAATTGAAATTTATGTTTAGTGAAGGTAGTATTGAAAGAGAGTAAAAGTTTATAGTCCATTAGAAATGTAATCGCAAGGGATTATAAGAACAGGAGCTTACCGCATCCCAATTTTTTTCTTAAATAAAACAAAGTGAATGACTGTAGAGCTACAGATCTCCAAATTAAGCAAGATCAAACCAAAATAAAATGTGTATCTCTTATATCAAGTTGTGGTATTTTTCAATGACAATGATATTAAATTTGCTCTGACAAAGCCTTAAAAGTGGGGCATTCAGTCAGCTTTAACAATGGAACCAGTAGGCAAAAACTAATGTGTTCTTCATTTATTTATACTTTAAGACGCTTCAACTAGTTTCTATCAAGGGTCTATAACACGTACCTTAAGATCAAGTGGTAAATAATGGTTCAAAAGATATAAAAACTTGGAATGAAGAGTGATGACTGCTAGATGTTTATACAAACACTTATTCTAGAAAATATGAAATGGACTTACTTATATCAGTAATTTATTTAGATATATGCTCAAACAAGTTGTATAAACAACACATGGAGACCAAAGAAAAGTTTAAACTACTTTTGTCACTTATTAAATTTCTTATTGCCGTATATGATTATGAACCTGTGGTTTTTGGCAAAAATTTGGGGTGGGGCCCACCAGCTTTTTTCAAATCTCTACATTAACTAAACACCCAAAACATCTATTTTTTCTACAGTACCAGTTACACCACACTCCCAAACACCCTCTAACTCAACTATGTTATATCTGACAACTTCCAAACAATTTAATCTTAAATTGAAGTTAAGGAGTTATATGAATTTTAGTTTATTCTCAATTTTTTTTTCTTACTAATTGACCAAGTTGTGCCTGGACAAGTCAAATTGACTGGGTCATGTCAGGACAACTCACACTTGATTTAAACTAGGACTATGTAAGAAGTTGAATCATAATGTTTTTATTGCCAAATTCCATTATTTGTTTTCTCAATTATTCCTCAAATTTCTCTCTTGAATGGTAAAGATGTCTTTGGAAAAAAGACGAATATATCAAATCATGTCAAAATAACTTTCACATGATTTAATTTTAAACTCATGCTAACTCATGAATACCTCCCTTTTCTTTTCAAGAATAAATTATTTTCATTTTATAAACACATCATGAAATTACATTTTCTTATAAATAAAACATCAAGTTAGAAAATAAAATAAAAATAACTATTATTTAAAAAAACTTAACTAAACAATTTTTTTTTAAAAGATGATATTAATAAGTTTTTAAATAAAAAAAACAATGCAAAGTACAAAATAAAAAGAGTGAAATTTAAAAATAATTAAAAAAACAAACAAAAATAAAAGAGAGCATGTGTTGGGAGCCTGTCAGGTTAGGCTATTGTACACTGCAATGTTTTCTAGTCACATTTAATCATTGAAAAATGAGAGTCTAAGCTTAAAACCCCAAACCCCAATTGTTAGCTTTTTTATCATGAAATTATAGATAGATCAGGCAACTATAATTTACTTATATAAAAATATAAAGGAAAAACAATTAAAAGATTAATTACAATGATTTCTTTAAAGCATTATAAAGTTTAAAAATAAAAACAAATAACTAATGTTTTAAAGGTAAACTAAAATATTTTAAGTATAAGACAAAAGGTATTAATTAAATATAAATAAAAATATATATACAATGTACTATAATAAAAAAAGAGGGTGTTAATTATTTAAAAAATAAAATAAAATAAATCATATG
Source organism: Salix viminalis (assembly GCA_029228465.1). Classification (NCBI taxonomy): domain Eukaryota; kingdom Viridiplantae; phylum Streptophyta; class Magnoliopsida; order Malpighiales; family Salicaceae; genus Salix; species Salix viminalis. Next base: position 453,461 of record CM055434.1, read on the forward strand.
TTATCGAGCGGGTTTCAATCTTGGCTGATCTAAGAACCTGACAACATATGTTGTCATCGATGGAGTGAAGCACATGTCATCCACTCATTTTAACAACTACCGTGGGTGGCTCTCATAAATTCATGATTAAATAAATAGTAAATAATACTTGGAAAAAAAAAAAAGAGCCATTAAGGTGTGAAAACAGCAGAGTGACAGATTCCCTCCATCGTACCTACATCTGAAGAGGTCCCATTTCCGTACAACTATGACGTGGATGGTGCAGATTTTTCTGTTGATTATGTTAGCGTGTTCCATCTTATCAGTGTGCGTGAGACAGTACCACGTGGCCCCCTTCCAGCATGCTTAATTAACCATTCATTTTTTATTCACCTCCCTCAAAAGAGATGGTGTCTTCACCAAGGTTGTCAATATTGTCTGATCTAATTTTTTTATTGGTACAAAATATTTTGGTTTCAGAGTATTTTGGCGTGTTGTTTCGGGGTTGTACTGTTCATATATAATTAATTATATATATATATATATATATATATATATAAAAAAATTAATATATTAATTTAACAAACATAATTAAAATTCAAGATAAATTAACTTTAAATTATACAATATAAACACAAATTCAAACAAACATAATCTCAAAATTAGAAACACAATCACAAGTTAATCAAAATAAGGAGGATTTTAAGGCCATAACGGTACCAAGACGTTCTGGCCGGAATTTAGCCAGTACTTCCGGAACGGGCAGAAATTAAAACCGAGATGAAAACGACACCGTTTTATCTTGATTTTTTTAATGGCACATAACATTCTTGATGGAACGGAAAGGTATTGACAACCCACGTCTTCACCCACCTAGACATACTAATTATTTTTAGTGGATAAAAAGAAACGCATCTCTAATTCTTATACAAGATATATAGTGCACAGAAATATCGAGTTTTAATAATATTTATATTCAAATCAAATTATTATTATTACTATTAATGATCATTAATTAATTATAACTTTTTCTAACCGTGACATTGGAAATATCTAAATAAATATTATTGGTCTCACTTTAACATCTCCTAATATCATCCATTCATTTTATAGCCATTGCAATTGTGACAAGATAAAAGCAAAATCCTATTTAAAATGTTGCAAAATATCTCTGTACTTTTACGCATCAATTTCAAAGTTTGAATAAGCAAACTTTAACAACTGTGAAGACTCATTTTCAAATGTTAAGATGGATTCATTACTTGATTACATGTATTTTTATTTTTCTTTAATGATATATCAATGTAAGCCCTTTTATATTTTTGAGTGTTCAATTGAGTTCAACATATTTTATATTTAGTGTTTTTGCTTAAACTCATATTCAAAAGGGTTACAGGCATAATAATAACCTAACATATCTAGGTTTAGCAGAATATCAAACCCCAATATTATAGGTTTGACTTGCTTCCAAGTTAAATATCTTTGGATTTAGTTAAACACTGAGCCTAAATATATATGGATATGATGAGATGCTAAATCCGATATTTTTAGTCTTAGCTACACGGTGAACTAATATATGTAAGGTTGGGGAGTTGTAAGACTTAACATCCCGGACTTAGCTATATGTTGAGCTTAAGTACATGTGGATCTAGTGAGTTGACAAACTCAATGATATAATTTAAAGTTTAATGGGCAATTTTAAAGTTTGTTGGTTAGTTAAGAGTAAAATTGGACAATTTCATAACCAAAAACCATAATGAAAAGGAAACCAATTTAGGGGCTGAAATTTGAGTTCTATGGGGGAGGAACTAAAAGAAAATGAAAGTTTAAAGGCAATTAGAGGTATAATTACAAAGGATTAGAAGAACATGAACTCAATTAAAAATTTTCAAACCCCGAATTAAAAACCTTAATCTCACCTAGATGATGCATTGTTCGGTGTTAGAAAAGATAAGGTGAATTACATGTTGTTTGATAATTAATTTGATAGTTTCTGCTAATTAAGCTAGGAGCTCCAAACACATAAATATGGAACTACAAACCTATAAATTGAGCAAGATCGGATCCAAATGATATATGTGTATCTCCTTTACCAATTTGTGGTGTTTTTCCCGGTGACGATGATGTCATAATCTCTACTGTAAAACCTAAAAAATGATTCATTTAGTCAGCTTTAATACTAAAACCACCAAGTAAAATCTAACATGTTTTTTTTTAATTTATTTACACTAAAAAACACTTCAATTGGTTCATATTACAAGTCTACAACACGTTCATCAAGATCAAGTGGTAAGAAATGGATTCAAAACATCTCAAGACCTTAGAAAATCCTTATAAATACCCTTTCTCAATCATTTAGAAAAGGATTAGCGGCAAAAAGTAGTTATCTCAAGTAGTGCTTTAATCCAAAGACGGGCCTTTTGGGTTGGTTTTAGTTGTTTTATTTTACTATGTATTTTATTCTACATTTATGTTTCCAAGGATGAAGAGAGGTTTTGAAATGCTTACAACTTTGTATTGCATTCTCCTTTTGAATGATCAAAAGCCTAAAAGAGGCTATTATCTAAAATACTAATAGAGATAATAATTTTATTATTTACTTTAATTATAAAGATAAAAAACACCTACATGTGATAAATATCCAAAATATTATAGTAAATAATACAACTCATTCAGTTCTAATATAAAGAAAAAACAAAGATTTTATCCGAAATATTATTTGAAATGAAGCAGTAGCAGAAATCCCAGTTTTTACTCGAAATAAGCATTAATGATAATTAAGGATTCTCACTTCTCCAAACTATTTTTTAGAGCTCCAAGTTTTTCTCATCATAGCAAACCTACCATGGTAAGAAAAAACCCACATATATCATCAATACAAATAAGAACAATCCAACTTACCCTAGGTAAGTCCTAAAATATGTGTCAACACTTGTTTTTCTTACACAATCAGTTTATTACCTTTTGAATGTTTTATAAAATCAATGTACTCGAGTCTTCCTAGTAACGCTAAACTAAACACAAGGTGGCAACCCCATCAACCTCCCTTGACATTGTGTTATGTGCAACATGATGAATGTGTAATCCTTAACCTCTAAAGTGTATACATATATCTAAGCCAGACAAGGCCTCCAACTTTTTCCTTAAATCATAGATGTATGGGTAGATAATATATCACATAAAACAAATATGAAATAAAACATCATCTCAAGTTTGCAGATTATTTGGATAATATATCTCTAAGAAAATGGATGATTTGCATCAGTGCATCTCATATTGTTTTTTACAATAGATCCTAGTAAGCAAATGGAATGAGTATTTGCATAAACATATCACATTCATGACTCTTTATTCCATATAATATTTCATCATATAAATTCACTAATATAGATATGTTTGAAGTATATCCATCAATAAATCATGGACTATTTAAGTTATTGATTGAAAATAATTATGCATTTTTATCTAAGACGAAGTTGGCTTTGCACTTTTCAATCCATGACTCATCATAAACCAACACTATATTATTATGGTGATAAAACAAAGGCATATACATTCTACCTTTATGTTTTTCTATGTTTGTCCTTTAACGCCTATCACCATGTTAAAAATATTTTCAACTATTGTATGAGATTGGTTGACAAAAACCTCTGATTAAAATCAGAAAAAAGATGTTTTACCATCATTTATTAAGGTGAAAGCCTTGTTATTTCTCATACAATATAGATATGTTAATTTTTCATGTGTGCTTTAACTAAAAACCATCATATATATAGGACAATCATGCATATAGTTTATATCAAAGTTGCCTTCATCTAAAAGTTTTATTTTCTCAAGATATCATACATTAAAGTCCCAACTAATTAAACTCATCAATCATTGATAAAAGAGGTAACTATATTCCTAGTTGAATTATTAAGATCAAGTATGAACATAGATAAAAACATATACTTTGATCTTATACACATCCCTGGTGGTAAGTTATTAATCATAAGCATCGCTGGTCGACAAGAATATGGTGTAACAAATGACCTAAATGGATTGAATTTGTCTACATATAACCCAACACCCATTTTTTTGGCTTCATTAAGAACTAATGCTACATCCTTTTAAATTATTCCTAAGATTCACCTTATGTGAATTATGCCATGTCATATGCTCAATTATCTTTAAAGACATGAATAATCTTTGTAGTTTAGGAGTGATTGAAAAGTTTTTTGGTTTTATATATACAATAAGAGCATTTCCCCTACCAGTTTTAGTTTTATACTAAGCATTCCCAAAGTTTCTACACTTCATCAGTTTTTGGTATTCTAGTCCAATGAGTTTTATTATGAGTTTAGCAATATAAAAATTCTCTTCCTGGTATTCCATTTCGGTGAAATGATTTTCACTCATTCAGAAATTATATCATAATCGGCCTCTTTCAACCAATGATTTAACTTAATGGTGAACACATGTGCAACAACCAATAATTTATTGTGATTTATACATCCATCCCATAATAGCTCGTTAGAATCTTTCAAAAGATCAAAAACCTAGTTGCATCTACATTTATTTCTTCATCTATGATTCAACATTTACCTATATTAATTAGATTTATTCTCTTTACATCCATCACCATACTCTTATAACAACTACTAGTAACATCTACAAATTCATACACATTGTTATAACTAGAAGTTGACTTAACCATTTTTAACATAGTCTCGTAAGAAGTATATTGTTCTCCATGTGCAATCCAACACAAGTAGAGAGGCGTCTGAGATAGCATTAACAAATCCTTGATTGAGCAAGAAAGAGCTCAACTCCTTATACCATGATCGGAGTGCTTGTTTGAGGCCATATAAAGCTTTGTGGAGCTTGCAAACATAATTTGACAATTTAAGTCACCAAAACCAGGAGGTTGTGATATATAAACATTTTCAGCGACTGAGCCATGCAAAAAAATCATTGTTCATATCTAATTGATGAAGAGGCTAACCATTAATGAGAGCCAAATGAAGAACAAGATGAATGGTGGTGGGTTTGACAACCAGGCTAAACATGTCCGAGAAATCCACTCTAGGACGCTGATGGGAGCCTTTAGCAACAAGACATGCTTTATACTTATCAATTTTGCCATTAGAATGTTGTTTTATATAGAATATCCATTTGCATCCAATAAGATTTTGTGAGGGTTCAGGAGGAACAAGTTCCCAAGTACCATTGCAAATTAAAACATTGAATTCGTCAAACATTGCTCGACGCCACAAAGGATCTTTGATGGCTTGAGAAACACATATTAGTTCAATAGGGAAGGGGGATGGGATGTTTGGGGGCAGTGCAAAGTTGTTTGGGTTTAAAGATATGATTTTTGGCTCTGGTGGTCATGGGGTGAAAATTGAAGGTATGTGGTGGTGGTTGGGCTAAATGGTGGACAGGTGGGGGGGGATGATGGCAGGGATGATGTTGTGCTAGCAAGTGCAGGTGATGATGGTTGGGGAGAGACGGGGATGGGAATTTGGTGATGATGTTGGGGAGAGACACAGCGTCGAGACTTTTTGATGATGTATGAGTAACAACACGCGGAGGGGCAGAGGTGGCACTTGGCACGTCAACAACATGGACATGTATATGGGAACAATGGGAGGAACACTAGACCAAGCTGTTGAGTTAGGAGGAGAGATTGTAGGGACAACAATTTTATGAGAAGAGAAAGGGAAAATGTTTTAATCAAATTGGACATGACAGGACACAAACACATGACAGGAGGAGAGATCAAGGCATAAACAAGCACTTGGAGTGGAGGAGCAACCAAGAAAGAGATAAGGACGAGATCAAGTAAGAAGTTTGTTGGAATTGTAAGGTCTTAACGAGGGAAAACATAAGCAACCAAACACCCGAAGCTTAGTGTAGTTAGGAATATCACAAAAAAAAAGAGCATTGTATGGAGAGAGATTGTAGAGAATAGATTGGGAATCCTATTAATGAGATATACAATAGTTTAGAAAGCATATGACCAATTAGTGGGGAGCAAGTTTGCTTGATGGAGAAGGGTTAACCCTGTTTCGACAATATTTTTATGGCGGCGTTCAACAACACCATTGTGTTCAGGTGTTTGTGGAGGGGTGGTAAGATGAGTGATGCCATATATATATATATATTAAAGATGTTAATATTAAATAAATATATAATTAGTCTCACATATTTATAAGAAACAAAAATTTACAAATAATCATTATCATTATTTTTGAATTCCTTATCTATAATAATTATAAATTTCAAGACCTAACAATATTAACAAAAGAGCAACTAAAACACAAAATAAATCTCAAAACAAAAATAAATGTTATTAGATTTTAAAAAAAAAATTATTTGACTTGAAGAATAAAAAAAAATAGTAAATATTAATTTTCAATTTATCACCACAAAAAATTAAAATTTAAACATCACATAAAAAAAAAACCTTAATAATAGTGGAAATAATAAAAATTAGACACAAAAACTAAGAGCATGTATATATAAACATCAACAAAAATAGGAACCATTTAAGAAATATATATCAAAAAATAGAGGAATTAAAATAAAATCCAAGATTTAAAGTATAAGGGCCAAAGTGGAAAACACATATATAATAAATTTAATTGAAATGACAAAATTGAAACAAATCAAAACTTTAATACCGAAAAATCAAAAAATTAATACAAAACTGGAAATTAAAATACTGTGGACCGAAATGAAATGAAAATATATAATCAATTTGAATTGAAGGATACAATTGAAACAAATCAAAACTCTAATACCAAAAATATTAAGGATTTCAAACCAATCGGGAAATTAAAAGACCGAGAACCGAAATGAAACTACAATATATAATCAATTGCAATTGAAGGATCAAATTGAAACAAATCAAAACTTATATAATAGAAATAAAGACTATAAAAAACAATTGAAAGATTAGGGACTCCAATGAAAAGTCAATAAACAGCGAGGGCTGACAGGTACTTTTGCACGCAGGAGAGAGAGAAGGGGGGAAAACTTCAACCGACCATCGACATGTCTCCGACCATATTAGACTCACATGCGTCGCACCATGAGGAAGAAAACATGGCGGAGAATAATTCTAGACGTCGGTAGGTTATTTTTGCATGCCAAAAACCGCTGCACGCACCGTCTGAAACCTGCGTGAGTGCGAACATGGACGATGTGTCTGGCGACGCGCCAACAATACCGTGTCAAAATATATATTTTAAAAATAGTCAATTATCAAAACACCCTTGCAGCCAACTCTTGAATTTTGTCTTATATGGGAGTATATACATATTTGGCCATTTTAAAAAAAATGTGCAGTTATTGTCCTGACCCCAGGGTTTACTATGCACTTTTGTCTTATTAGAGGGTATTTTCATATTTATCCATTTAAAAAAAAGTGTTATAACCTTAATGCCCCCGGTGGTAACAATGTTGTTTTGTCTTATTCATGGATTATTGTTATTTCATTGTGCACAGGAAGACAAAAAATCAAAAATACCCTTAGACCCAAGGCTAAAATCATAGGAAACAGAGGTGAAAAATAGTAATTTCACTCACACCTAACCCAAATTTCGATTTTTGATAGACATCAGAATTCAAATTATATGAGTTTCGAAGAAAGATTAAGTTTTTTCTGACCTTTTAGTTATTTTATTTTATAGTGATACTAAAATCTTATAGTGAATAAACCCCACAAACGGGATATTAATTTTGACCGGAAAGTTTATAATTCATAGCACAAATCAATTCGTTAAACAGCATAACATGCTTTATTCTACCATAAATAAATAAATAAATAAATAAATAATAAAAATTAAGCGTAAATAACTAGATAAAACCATATGAAAAGAGATGGGGTCGATAGTCTGGGGATGCTTCTATTTTTGGGCTGGATATCTTGTCTTTTTTTTCCATTTTGTTTTGATTCTATTATCTTTTCCTGTATTTCTTTTTTCTTTTTACTTGATGGTATGTAACATCACCTTTTTATGCTTACCACCAAATCTCATGATGATCAAATTTCATGTTACAGTCCTACGGGTTGCATCGATGTCTTATCAGACTCCAAATTGATTAGGGATGCAATCCACGCACGTGATTATAAAAAAGAAAAAAATAGTTAATTTACCACCAACTAGCTTAAGAACAAAAAATTAGACACATCATGGTCATGCATGGTTTGTTAGAGAATAATATAAAATATATTTTGAGATCTTATCTATAAAGCTTAAGATTTTAGGTGAGATGATTCCTTAATATGATATCAGAGTCTTATTAACCTAGTGGTCACAAGTTTGAATCTCATCATCTCATTTTATTTGATAAAAAAACAAGCTCAAGGTAATGTGAATCTATGCAAGTTTCGAGTCCAAAAGGTTTTTCACTTGAGAGGTATATTAGAGAATAATATAAATTATATTCTAGAGCCTCACCTACAAGTTTAAGCTTTTATGTGAGATGTTTCCTTAACATGGGTTTTTAAAAAAACTTTTATCCTTGATAGATTCAACATAAGCCAACAAATATTGACCAAATAAATAAAAATACCTTCCACTTTGTTGCTTTAAAATTTAACCCTGGGTTTGGCTCAACTCGTCAGACCCTGAGTTTGTTCTAAAAAAATTATCAGTTCGAGTTTCATATTAGTCAAAGTCATTGGATGTTTTAACAATCATTAATTTCAGGGTTTGATAAATTAGTTGAAATACGTGTAAACTGATCTGACTGGGACACATAAATTCCAAACAAAAGGTTCTAAAACTTCTCATGTATATGTGGCTGAGATAGCGGCTGGTCTTCCCATTCCATCTATTTCATGGGAGCACAAGATCAGAAACCATGCGTGCGTTTAGGTTTCCACAATTTTCCATGCATTTTGTGAGTGGATGGAAGAACCAAGTGACAAGTAACAGTGCATTTCCTGTGACCCAAAATTAAAATCGCATACCGATAAATGCAATTATTGTATTTATGTGCCTCGACTCCATTTGCTTTTTCCTTTTTTAATTATTCAATTTGAAAGGGTTTCTTGTGGAATCAACAATTTTGGGATTGTGAAAATTAAACACATTTCGGGAAACAAGTAATGAGCTAAGGCGTTGAATGACCCAAGACATAGCTAGCTAGCTAGATAGATAGATCCATGGTTGGATTTAGAAGTGACCATTCTCATGGGTTTGGTTTTTTATTAACCACACCAAAACTTTTACATGTATAATAATAATTTATCTTTTATTTTTCTCGAGGTTTGTCCTTTTACAATTTCTCTTTTTCAGTGGGGCTAATGTGCTTTATTTACTGCAAACCCATTTCTAGTTTTTATTATAATGGAAAATAAAATGTAGAATAAATTTCTTTTTACTAAACCTTAATAGTAGAAGAAAAAAGTCAGATATTTTTAGACGAGGACGTAGACCCAACACTAGTGTCCATGGCTAAGATCAGCCCATGAGGATTCTAAGCTCAACGGCAAGAGCCCAATCCGATCCTTCCGGTCGGCGTCAAGTTCTTAGTTGCATTCCACACAAGGTTATCAATTGCATTATGATATTGGTGACTTTTTTAATTGAAACAGTATGTTTTGTTTTTAGATTATTTTAAAACATTATTTTGATTTATAAATCTATAATTTAAAATATTAATTTAACGAATATAATTTAAATTCAAGTACAAAGATAAATTAACTTTACAGTAAAAATATATATATTCGACCGTGTTGGATCATTAGACTAAGATACTGAAAAACATAGTTTAATTGCATGGACAATGTTATTTAAAATACTTGAGACGAAAAATACTGGTAAGGTTCTCATGTTTTTTTCCATTAGATATTAGATAATCATAGTTCTAAACCTAATGTTGAGTTGCTTCGCCTGACAAAAGCCAAGACATAAATCAGGTCATCGAGTTAGTCAGCCTGGGATAGGATTGAAAACACTAACCATCCATCTTTCAAACAACTGCAGTTATTTTCATTATCATGATTGCTTTTGCTGAAAAAAAAGAAAGTTCCCAGACATGCAACTCTCTCTCTCTCTAAAAGACACAAAATGAGAAGGTGAAATGCCTTCGTTACTCTCTCTCTCTCTAAAAGACACAGAATGAGCACAAAATGAAAAGGGATGATTAAAAAAAAAAAGGGGACAAAATCGTTTAGCTAGCTACCTCTGGGGTGCTCCAGAGAGAATAGGATCACCAACTGTGGGCTCATGTTTTCTAATGGCAGGAATGCTGAGTGAACGTTTTCTTATTTTTAGACTGCCTGAGTTCAACACTCTCCTCTCACCTTTCTCCCTGAGCAGAGAAGAGTAAGAGCAGAGTGGTTCGGCCAACTGCTCCGTTCGGGTGCTAAGGAAGCGCTCTAGATTCTGCCTGTACCGGTCTGTGGACTCCTCATCATCGTCTGACCAATAACCATTCTCCCGAACATCCTGCAATGCCAGATCATCATATTCTTCATCTGATTTTGATGACTCCTCATCAACTGAGCCAATCTGTACACAAGAGAGACTTGCATGTAAGGAATAAATCTGGATGTTTTTTGTTGCATGTAATGTTTTAGCATGCAGAAATAAAATAAAAGATACCTCTTCATGGTTGTGCTTCTCAGCATCATCATCACTAAGATCCTCATCACTGTCCACCTCAGGTGGATCATCAGCTTCTTCATCACTGCCATGCACTGAAAGCTCCTCCTTCAGCTGAAGCATCAAAAGTAAAACTTTCCAATCAGAAAGAAGGCAGTCTATAGAAAATCTATTGCAGATCTTTCATCATTAATGATAATAACCGGAACTGATGAACACTGACATCGATGATGGCTAGACTATCATTTATGCTTCTTCTTCCTTTAATTGCAAAATTATCTACCTATTACTCAACATAGATAATCAAAATATATGATTTTCAATGGATTAATAATAACAAGTGCTCAAATACCTCCTTGGCAGCCCCATCAAGCATCCTTGGTGAGCTGCAACAAGAGGAGTAATACCTGCTCCCTGTATCAGTCCCATCAGCCCTGGACTCATCAACACTTCCAGCATGACTCGTGCCACCATCACTGGGCCAAGCACTGATCCCAAAGTGCCCAAACTGAAGATTAACTGGTTCAGCCTTGCCTATCTGCAATGGTCCATACATTGGAATCCCTATTCCAGTATCAGTCCCCTGGCCTGATCCAGGCTTCCCATTACCGTATACTGAATTAACAGGCCAAGCCTTTGCAACAGACCCGTCAGTATTAAGAAGTGCCATCAGATGCCGAGAAGAACCTTTTCTCTGAATAAGTTGAAACATCCCCTTGGAGCTCAATGAGTTTGCAGCACACTGGTTCCTGTACTCCTCGTCAACAAGGGCAATGGTATTTGTGGTAGGATCATAGAGCTGTTCTCCTGCCTCCCGCCTTCGTAGGCAGCTGAAGACTGTTGCATGGATAGCTGCCACACTCTTATCAACATTTGTATTGTTGATTTTGGGGACAAGATGTTTGTCTGCCCGTTTGCAAAGATAGTCTTGGATTGTTCTGATGTTTCTAATGTACTTCACATACTTATTCTTAGCAGGGTCCAATGTCATGTACTTTGCACGAACCGCAAATCGCTCCAAGTGTTTGTCCTCATTTGTAATGTATATCATGAATGGTAAAATTGAAGGATGTTTCTTCATAAGCCCCATCTGCATATCATAATAAATTAAAATATTTTTGCCCATATACAAAGAAAGAAAGAAAGAAAGAAATTCAGCAGAAAGAGCTGTAATTTGAAGGGATTTATTTACCACAAAATTAAGGCTCAAGTGAACACCCTCAACAACTACTGATTCTTTCCTCTCTTCCCATGCAGTAATCAGACGATCAAGACTGTCAATCACCATCTCACTTTGTGCCTTGAACCCTTCAATCGCCATTTGTTTTGGACTAATAACCCCTGCAGTACCAGAAGTCACCTCTGGGGCTCCACTACCAGATTTCCCAGCTGTATAACCATCAGACAATTCATCCTTAAAACGCAAATTTGCAATGCCTGCCAGTTTCTTTGCTTTTCTTTTAGCCTTTGCTTCCGCAACTGCCTCAGGATCTAAATACTCCCCGGCATGGTACGTAGAAGCCCAAAGCAGAGGGTTTTGCTTCTCATCTACAAAACTCCTCATCATGTGTCGAATAGAATCAGTGGATATCACTGTTGTAACTCCTAATCTGTTACCCTGTATCAACCATGGAGAACACTCTGAATTGTCAAAATACACAGAAACCCAACCCTTTTATCAAAAATAAATACTACAACATACAAAACTCCTCTTCCAAAAACAAGCAAGAAATGACCAGGACAAAAACCATTATTATAGATTCTAAGAAGAACATGGTTATTTGGTAAAAGAAGTACCAGTAATGCAGACAAAGTAGATTTCCCACAGCCACTGGTACCACACAACAGCACAGTTATAGATTCCTTCCTTTCACGGATTCTGCAGTGAAAAGATGGTACCTCATAGAACTCGGAATTCATACAGGATGTATTGGATTTAAGGAGGAGCAAATTAATTCTGCTCAAGAGGGAACCGGCAGAAAGCTAACTGCTCTTTACCATGTTCATACCACATCATATAATAATCCTCAAAACAGTATAAAAATCTGAACAAGACAATTTTCCACATTCAATACTTGCACAACACAACACTACCTCTTTGGCACAAACCTGGCAAACAGCGCCTATCTAGCAATAAAGACATGCAATGGAGCATGTGTACAACATGACAGGTTCAAGAAACAGCCAGCAAGGACAAATAACACAAGGGAGAGCAGAACTCACACTGTAGGGATAAAAAAAAAATTAAACAGTTTTCAAGCAGCAAATTTTCAAAAAACTTTCATCAAGAAAATAAACAAATTATTCGTTTATTTTCATTCAGAGCTACAAATTTATTCCTTCATGTTCATAATTGTAAAGCATAATGTGGGGAAAGTATGCCAAGCAGACCAATATCAACACAACAATATTTGAACACTCCAAGAATCGCAAATGATACCCACTAGCACAGTAAGAACCTTGTAAAGGAATAAATGCAGGTGTGACAACACTCTTCTACTCATCATGGATAGAGATAATGTCTAAAGAAAGGAATAAAAGGATTTCACTTTACCTGCATGCCAAAACCAAGTCCTCCCTCTGGTTAGGCCCCACATACTTATATTCAGTCAGAGCATCACAAACAACATTCAAGAAAGTCTCCCTTCTAACAACTACAGTGGTACGCCTTTTGTACAATTCAAACGGTATACTCTTATTTCTATCTTCCTCCGAAACCAAACGATTGCTGGCCTCTATTTTGCCCAAGCTACCTCCTCTAGACAAGCCATCTTCCCTCTCAGGATTTTCTTTTGAAGCATCCACCACTCTTATCTCAACTTCTTCAGAAAGTGAAACCTCGTTTGAAAATTCAGTTCTCATCACATCAAAAACCCTTTTGCTAATCTGAAAAGGGAAGGAGCATACTCAGCAAGGTTTGTCTACTCTCTTTAAGAAAAAACAAAATATCAAGTCAATATTCAGCAGCAATAATTAGTTTAATAATTATGTGCACAATCCAACTAGCAAACTAAGAATAAATCACGCAACATAGAACCTCCAAATAAAACTCAGAAGTTGTTGGTGCACTGCGCAGAATAAACTTTTTATTAGAATTCAACTGCCGAGATTTTTTATGCGTGATTGATTGTTTCTGAAAAAAGATTTCAAGAACCAAAAAAGAATCTAAGCGCAGCAGATAAAAAGAAATGAATGTAATTACCGGATTGTGTTTCCATGAACAAATGATCAATTTCAAGCAAGGTCAAACATATATAAACAACGAAAATCACATGATCCGAGAAAAGAAATACATTTTCATTTCATATACAAAAAATTAAGAAAAAATGCAACTTTTATACGAAATAATGCAGGACAGGACATTCATATAGCATATTGTAGTCAAGAATCCAGATCTGTCAACCCCTCTATCCCACGATCAATTACAATCTACAAGTTATCACAATTCTTACAAAAACATAGAAAGATTGAAAAAAAATACGACTTTCCAACAATAAATAAATTAAGAAAAAGAAAGGGTTTGTGTTATACCTTAAAAGCATGACGGGCTTTACATCCCATGAGTTGCAGAGTGCTCTGCAAAACCGGACGCGTATATCTAAAAGACTCTTTCCCTTTCTTTTCCCCTCTTTTTTCTTCCTCATCAACCACCACTATGTACAGAACTTTTCCCACCTCCGTCGTCATTTTTCCTTTCTTTTCTCCCTCTCTGCAATCAAAACACAAGTATTCTGAGCAACCCAACTCTTCGTTTCTTTTTTTAGAAAACCAAAAAGAAATCTAACGAAAGGGCAATGCAGATTTTGTAATGCGAGTGATTTCGGACCTGTGAGGGTGTACAGAAGAATTAACAACGCCAAACAAGAGTGGAAGGTAAGGTTAGGGTTCGTCAGAGAGGGAAGAAAGCGTTGCGATCAGACATGTGTCGAAGAGGAAGAGAGGATCTGAATGTATGTAGGCATGATGAGTGCCTATGTAGTCACCTTTCCCCAACGCATCGCAACATTAAAGCCTCCACGAGTCTCCTTCAATACGCGCTTCCGCTTCTCTTTGTAAGACACATAGGGAAACGGTAAGCTTGACTCCATCCCTACTTATTCACCAATCCTCCACTTCTACCCTTATAGTTTTCAATTGTCGACGCTTATCACTATAGTCTTGCTTATTGATCGAAACACTCCCTAAACTCTTACTAAAACACAAATAGGACCTTTTCCATTCAATTTTCTTATTTTTTTTTGAAAAAGAAAACCACGAATGTCAAGGAAGGTTCAGCAAACCGTGTTTTGTCCTTGGTTTTTTCATGACGTGAAAGAAGGACATAGAAAACGACTTGTGATTCAAAATATAAATCATTAAAAATTCAAAAAAAAATTAATACTAAATTGTACTCCTACGCTTTTTAATTTTTATTCCTACATCTCTCGTTTAATTACTTTTCTTTTCTTTTCGGTTTATCAAAACAATGTTGTTTTAAATAAAATAAAACTAAAAAAAATCAAAAACTTTTTGCACCCATGTTTTACATAGGGTTGCATATTGACTAGAAATTTTGATAAGATCATGTTGGGTAAGTCAAGCCCACTCACCAAGTTAGCTCGAGCTTTATAATTAATATTATTACACTAAAATAAAAAATTGTAATATTTAAATATATAAGTTTGACAGAAAAAGGATAAAATATTATTTTATTGTATTTTATTTTATTTTATCTTGCTCCCATCAATAAACAAGATAAAAAAAACAATAAGTTTATCTGTACAATATACTCTTATTTATTTTATTATGTCTCTACTATTTTTATTTATTTAATTACGAGGGTGTACTACTTAAGAAATTGTTTAGAAGTGCTAAGAAAAAAATCCAACTCTTCTGATGGGGTCAAAAAAGGTATATTAAATTAAATATTCAACTTAGATAAAAGCAATTTAGGGCATTCAAAGAAACGCGTGAACATTGAAACGAAGTCAGGATATGCAGATGACTGAGGAAAAGGAAAATTACTATTTCATTACATCAGTCTAATAAAAAATTGATTTGGGAAAATGTCAAAATCAAGAACTGCAGGGGATATACTTGCGAGCTTCCAAGAACTGCAGGGGCGAATGTCTAAAAGCAAGAGGATCAAACTTTATATGCTGTCGTCTAGTTTTTTTTTTTATTTAAAAGAAGGGTTAATTTTAGATTTTAAAAGTAATCATTAACTAGAGCACCCAGAATCTATAAATATCCATGTGCTGTTTAGTCATTTTTGCTTGAATCATTTCAGTATTATAATTAATTACAAATTGTTTTCAAAATTAGTATATTCTTAGAGTTTTTAAAAAATATATATATTAATTAAAAATACTTTACAAAATTCACATTACCAATTTAGTATACCTTTTTTGGACCCCATAAAAATACCTTTTTTATATGGCCATATTGCAAGGCTTTAATTAAAAGATTAAAAGAGTTTTAAGTTTAATTTCTTTTTTTTTTATCAAGAATCAAACGAATCCATGATAGTGGTTGCTGTAGATTAATTTATGAGTAAATTATAATTAAGTAACTTGATGATACAAGCAAGAATGCATTGTCAACTTTAATAATTCAAAACAAAGAATTCGGTAAAACCAAGATCAAGAAAATAGAACCGAGAAAAAGAAAGAAATCCATTTGATGGAAGCAACGTATTAAAATTTTCTAATCATTTTCGAATGAAAATCACTTTTAAAAACAACTTCAACAACGTTCCCAAACAAATACTTCATGAATTAGACAAATATCGTGAAGGAACTTTTTATACACATTAAATATTTGCATGAGATATCTAGCTAGAAAAATAGTTTCACAATAAATAATAATTGTGTACAAAACCAATATTTAAAATTGTAGTTGTGATTAATTGTGCTATTTTTCAAATACTCTGTTAAAACACAAATATTTTAATAAAAAAATAAGAAATTTTAAAACAATTTGTTTTTTATTAAGAGGTGCGAGTCTAGAAGAAGTGGGCTTCGTGGATGTTCAATCAACATTGGCACCTTGCTTAGTGGTCTCATCTCCTAATCTTGACCACTTCTCAAGTTCATTCTATCCCTTTCTTTTCAGTCAATTGTTTTTTTGGAAATAATAGTTCTTGATGCCCATTAGTTCAAGCACAAAAATACATCATTTGGGGCAACCCAACCTTTTTTCGCAAACAGATCATGATTATTTAAAAAAATCATAAATATTTCTCATAAAAATAATCAGACTTTGCTTCTAAAAGAAGAAGCCGAATTCAAGTAAGAAAAGGGGATTCTTCCTGATCATAGGCTTCTGGGTCACCTGGTTAACGTGTATGCATCATTCAATATATTTTTAATGTAAGAATTTTCTCATATTTCTTGATTACTTCAGAAACAGTGTCAGGTACTATTTACCGACAATTTTAAGAATGGATTGAGAAGAAGATAAGAATCAGGACAATGATTTGGGACTTTGTTCGTCAAAATTCGATGACTTGTACGAGGAGGTAAACACCAATGAAAATATTTTTTCGGTATGTATGAAGAGAATTGCAGTGGAAAACAAAGGTGTAAAAAAAATTTAATGATGTTTATTTATACAAATGGAATGATCAACGACGTTAACCCGTTGGTCAAATCCATTTGTAATGTCTTTGATAATATTTAATTTATGACCTACAAGCAACCCTCGTCTCCACTCCCCCTCCACCATTTCTTTTTCTTTGTCTCGGCCTTGCAACTAATAGCATCATGCCCCCTCATATTTTAGCATAAATCAACCTCCAACCACAAATTCAACTAACTTAATACTCAGACTGTTGATATTCATGTTCTGATTCAAATTTTATTGAGGATCTCCCACATCAAGTAAGTAAAATTATCCATTTTTATTTGAACTCAATTTTAAAATGCTAATTCTTATTGCATCTTTTTGTTTTTATGTTTACTTATTTTATAGCTTTTTCACATAAAATTTGTTGCATGAATGTATGAATTGTACATGTTAGAGTTTGTTTAAGATTTTGAAAAACTGTATTTTCATGTAAATTGATGAAATTTATTTTTCATTTGTGACTTGGGTGTTTTATAATGAAATAAATATTGGCTTATTTAACGATCCATTTTGTATTTTGTCAATTTCATTGTTGAGTTAAGAATCTCAACAAATGTATAGAAACTTGAATTTATACACATAATTGATTAAAATTGATTGAATAAGCTTGAGTTAAACCAAAGCTAATTTATTTTACATAATTAATTAATGTATGTTGCCATCATTATTCTATATAGATTTGATATAATTAACGGATGATCATTCATGAATGTATCAAGATTCACTCGGAGGGGTACATATGATAAATTATCGTAATGGGATTGAGAATTTTATTAATTACACATTATCTAATATGATAAATATCAGTGGAGGAGATATTATATATCCATGTACAAAGTGTAAAAAAATAAAAAAAAATCTAGATTTAGATGATATAACAATGTATATTTTACATAAAGCGTTCATGGAGAAATATCGATGTTGGTTTTCATACGGAGAACCATATGTTTCTTACAAGACTATGTTAGAAAGGATGGTTGGGTCAACTTCTTGTTTTAGCAATGTGCATGAAGTTGTAGATGACAATAGTATTTTTTATTGGAATATATGGATGCGATGCTGAATGAATCAGGGTTATGTCGGTGGATGTCCAATCAAAGATAAATAATCTAATGTAGACGTGACCAGGTTCTTTGATCTTTTGAAAGATTCTAGCAAACCATTATGGGATAGGTGCATGAATCATAAGAAATTATCAAGTGTTGCATAAATATTCACAATCGAGTCAGATTATGGATTGAGTGACGTCGATTATGACAATATTATTAAATGAGTGGGAAACATTTTACTTGAAAGAAATAAGTATAAAGAGAACTTCTATGCTACTAAATCTATAATGAAACCCTTCGACCTAGGATATCAGAAAATTGACATACGTCCAAACTTACGCATGTTATACTACCTTGAAAATGCAGTGTTAACCACGTGCAAAACATGTAGGCATGTTTGTTATAAATCCATAACTAGTAGGGGGATGACTTTTGTTGCACATAGAAAACTTAGATACTTCCTAATAAAACTTAAATTGTAAAGGTTATTTATATCCATGGTCATACGTAGTCCTAATAGTCCAAGCTAGAATATAAATGTTTATCTTGGACCATTAATTGATAAGTTTAAACATGTGTGGTCATCTAGGATATTGACTTATGATGTATTGAGGAAATTAAATTTTTAGATAAAAACAATTTTGATGTAAACTACCAATGATATTCTGTGTATATAATGGTTTTTTGTTAGAACACGTAATAAAAATTTACATGTTCATACTATATGAAAAATAATAATGTCTTGACATTAACAAATGATTGTAAAGACCTTTTTTTTTATTGCCACTAGTAGTTCTTGTCAACATATCATAAATATATAAAGAATAAAAAAGACTTATTTGTTGTTAGAGTTGAAAGGGATGATGCACCACTGCTACCATCAGGTGAAACATTATATGATTTGGTGTTATAGTATAATGACATTATGTTTGGTTTTCAATCCGATAAACAAAAGGTTCTTGGTTTTGGTTTAACCTATATTTGGATAAAACAAGTATTTTCTAGGAGCTTCTTTATTGGAAGACAAATCTTCTCTCCTATAATCTTAATGTCATACATATTGAAAAAAAAACATGTTTGAAAACATTTTAACATGATTATAGACATGAAAAGAAAGACATGAGACAACACGAAAGCAATAATAGATATACCTTTGTTTTGTCACCGTAAAAATATAAAGTTGGTTTATGGTGAGTCACGAGTTGTAAAGCTCAAAGTCAGATTCACCTTAACACAATAATGCATAATTACTTGTCTACCAATAACTTAAGAGAATGTGTTTTTCTAAAGGACATACTTCAAACATTTCTAAATTAGTGAATTTGGAGACTTGTAAAATGTATGAAATGAAGATTCATAATTGCCACATGTTGTTACATACACTCATTCCATTTGCTTACCAGGATTTATTATCAAAGAAGACATAATATATCCTTATAAATATCGAGTCACTTGTTTAGAGATATATGCTCTAAAAAATTGCAAACATAAAATATAAAAAAAGCTTGAAATGAATATAGTCAAAATAATCAGCAAACTTGAGATGATATTCTCTCCATCGTTTCTTCACTCATTGAAGCATCTACTGAAATATTTACTATTTGAGATAAACGTTAAAGCCTCAACTAAATATAGATGGTTGTATCAATTCAAGAGATTACATATATATCATAATTAAAATTCCATTATCTTTAAAAAAACATTTTAAACATTCATTTAGTTTCTTGCTAGTACTTGTTTAACATTAAAAAAAAAGTAAAGAAGAAGGCATATGTTGAGACTTTGATACATGAGACTTATATTGTTGAAAAAAATCTTGACATTGATCTTATACTATTTTGAGCTTCACCTGAAAACAAGAATAAATCGCATTTGAAGACATGATGATATTGGAAAATGCCTTCTAGTGAAAACTTATCAATATTCTCATATTCTTGATGACATGTATTAAAACAAAATACTATAAGAAGAAGATACTTAAAAAAAATTAAATTCAAACGTTAATAAAATTATATGCTATTTAACTATGATGAAATGGACCTTTTATTTGGTAAGTATAGTAATTGACATGTCATTACTTTCGAACAATTATCTCTTATAAGATCATAAACTAATAGATTATTTAACCTCTCATAAGCAATATCATCAATTTTTACTATTTCATAACTTATGGTTGACTAAATCTCAAATCTTTCGATTATAATACGAATAATTGTTCATGTGGTTAAGAACACATGTACGGATTGTTTAATTATTCTTATCTCTCGAGATATTTAATTTCATTACATATTTCTTGTTAACTGTTAATGGAAGTAATTTATGTAACAAGTTTCTCAATTGGGTGAGAATGCTAGTGTTACTTTGAATTTACCAAGTCTAGGGTCTAAAGAAGATGAAGTGCTACAACATATATTTTATTAATAGACATGTGTTTCATTATGTAGACTATGATCATGGTATAAAAACATATAATAGTGGAATATATGGTGAAAGATTAATTTCTAATGAATTTGAAATTGATTACTATAAGAAGTTATGAGGGGTTTTTGAATCAGAATATCATAGTGAGCATAATAGAGTTTCGTATTTAAATGTTATTAATATAATATCACTAACAAATGAGTCAAATTAGATCTTCATCATAGTTTGGTTGAAGTTAATACAAAGGCTAGACTCGACTCCACAAAGTCAATGATATCTTTGTTTTTGTTAAGCAATGTCAGCTAATTAATAAAAAAAATCATTCAAGAGTTCATTGGGTTCGTGTCCAAGTTGTTTAGGAGAGTAACGATAAAGTAATTATAGGAGATGATATCATTCAACTTGATGATTTAATTGCTCCATGTCGAGTTTCTACTTCTAATGACTCGGAAGAAAATTTAAATTTTCATGTCGCTGGGAATATTTTTATTGATGTTAACATTGAGGAATTAAATGATGTTTTGAGAATCAATAAACATACAAAAGTTAATGAAAATGACGATAACAAAGATAAAGTTGAAGAATAAGACACCAATTTTGATTAATATGCACAACAAGAATGTGTAATGAAATTAAATATGATCATGTAATATTCCTGGATGAAATTAACTTTAATTAAATATTAACTCCGTCGGTATTCTCTCGAGAGATTTGGAACTTAACTGTTTACTTCTCAATAGTGTTATTCACTATGTTCATCATCATAAATGGATTAACTCTGTCCATATTTTCTCAACGATAATATTAATTATTGTTCATTGCAATCATTTCAAATAGACAGTCTTCTTCTTCTTCTTCTTCTTCTTCTTCTTCTAGCAAAAACGTCTCTCTCTCTCTTTCTCTTCTCTCTCTTCCCCCTCTTTAACATCTCTTATCTCTTCTTCTCCTCCTTGCATGCCGACCGTTTCCTTCTCTTTTTTACTTTTTTATTTATTTATTTGTTAATCAACGTCTCTCTCTTCATATTTTTTATATTATTTGTTATGTTTTTTTCTCAACTCAACTTCACTCACAGTGAAATTAAGCTAAGATAATGGCTGCACACAAAGCACTCTAATTGCTGTGTGGGGTTGCTTTTTTATCAACTTTTTCTTACCATGGATACTGCATCATGAATGAATGGAGATGGTGATGGATGAAGATAATGAATTCAATATCATCGGTGTATAGAATTTGGTTTATGCCTCAAGTCAACTTTGAATTGAATGGAGCATCGTTGGGTTTATTAATTAATTACATCTTCTGATTGATGTGAATTTGTTTTATCATCAAAGTGACCACCGCACCTCAAAAGAATTTATATAAAAAAATAAAAAAAAAGGCGTGGAAATTGGCTGTCGTTTTCAAGCTTGTTCTTCCAATCTTATCTGAGATCTTCAAAGACAAACAATGGTTGAGAAACTAAACTCAAATATGGCACAGCTGCAGTGAGCTGTAAGCATCCATGTTGGAGGCCAAAACTCACTCCTATTTTCAAGAGAGATGAGGACTCATTGATGAAGTAGAATCTTGAGAGCTGGGGCAGGAGGTTTTCGCGAAAGACTTTCCTACCCCACCAAAGACATGGAATGTCCCCAGTTGACTGGCAACTTCTTTGATACAAAGATGGTGGCTTTATGGGAATATTTGTTTGAATTATTTAGACATTTAAATCCTGATCGTCTATTAAAATTCAGATGGAGTTAATATTCAAGGTGCGAGATAAGTATGAGCAAATTGGGCCTACTAGGAGACCAGAAATGGGGGCCGACAGTCATTGAGTGCAAAAGTGTTTCTCATACTCCCGAAAACCTACAAGGATCAACTCCAAGCCTTGTCTGGAGGGCCCTGGGACAGGCAACTTTCTAGGTTTGCCCATACAAGTGCCAACCTCGTCAACAAAGCATTAGAAAGGGTAGGATCACCTTGTAATCAACATATGTATATATATATGTGTGTGTGTGTATATATATCCTAAAAAGGAAAGAAAAAAACATTTGACTCGATCCATGGCTACTTTTGGACCGAATGTTTTCTCATCAATTTGATTCCAACCATCTCAAACCACGAGAGAGGTTTTTGACCACTCAACGTTCCATGAGAAGTGGAACTAGAATTCTCTGAAAAAGAGGATAATATGTTTCTTTCCAAAAGCAAATTTAGGCAGATCAGAAAGAAGATAGTGGACGCCTCCCTATTTTATCAATTTTATAAATTATGCTAATGTTTTTTTTTTCTGAAATTAGCTAGTGTTGGACAATGATGACCACGAGTAACCACTGGTTGATTTGGTTTTCACTATTACGAGGGCACCAACAGAGAAAAATTACAGTGCATTAGAAGAGTTTCAGTTAACAAAAATTCAAGCCAAACACCTCTGGAGACAACCATCACAGTACACCACCAATATCTATCACAGATCCTTTGAATGTGCCGCCAGATGAACACTCATCCTTGAAATTCCTACGATTACACAGCAAGACCTTGAGGAGGGGCAGCTGCAGATGCCTTGGGCTTGAGCTTTTCTACAACAATGGCCTGGGTGGTCAGGACCATCCCAGCTATAGATGCGGAATTCTGCAAAGCACATCTTGTCACCTTTGCTGGATCAATGACTCCAGACTCCACCAGATTCTCATACTTGTCTGTCATGGCGTTGTAGCCAATCTCCCATTCACTATCCTTTAGCTTCTCAACAACCACCTCACCTTCAACTCCAGCATTCTGAGCGATCAAGGATGCCGGTGCTACCAGTGCCTAGATGCAAAGAATTTGGTCATCAGTACCTTCTGGCCTGTTCAATTCTATTTATATTTAAAAACTTTTAAAAACCTAATTTCACTTGTGTACACGTCTAGTAGGTAGTGACAACAAACTATTACCTTCTGCACAATGTCAGCACCTAACCGTTCATCTGCATCTTCAATTTTGCTCTTGATTGAAGGAACATAGGTTGAGAGATGAACCAAAGCAGCACCACCACCAGGCACAATTCCTTCTTCTATGGCAGCAAAAGTTGCATTCTTGGCATCCTCAATGCGGAGTTTGCGATCCTCAAGCTCAGTCTCTGTTGCTGCACCCACTTTGATAACAGCAACCCCACCAGATAGTTTTGCAATTCTTTCAGCCAGTTTCTCCGAGTCATACACAGAATCAGTCTCGGACAGCTCTTTTTTCAACTGTGCAATCCTAGCTTGCAACTCATCCTTTGATGCAGCATCAGCAATGATGGTGGTGGAATCCTTGCTGATTGTAACCTTCCTGGCCAAACCAAGCTGCTCAATCGATGTGTTTTCAATGCTTAAACCAAGATCATTGGCTTGGAACTCAGCTCCTAAAATGTAGGGAAACAAGAAACTATATTAGCACCAGCAAAGAAATTCACAAATAGTTCAAGTGAAAAGTATGAGCAACAACAAATCCTATCAGCTACTCTATCTGATTGAATAATTGCATAACAATTCCCTACTTTAGGAGAATACACACATACCAATATGGAACCAAAAAACATTCAGAATTTCAGATCCATAGATTTAAAGCTGAAATGTCCAACATCACTATGTCAACAATGACAATTGCCTAGCATTCAAATTACTAATCTCTAAGTAATTTTCAATACACACATGTCCTTGCATGTTGGTGTTCTCCAAAAATTAGTAACTTGAAAACTAGTGCAGCAAGTGAATTTTTCTGGGGAAAGATTGTTGCTAATCCAAATCCTGTTCTTGCCTCATATGAATTATTTTTCTAAGGATGCAAACCAGTTACAACAAATTTACATAAAAGTTGAACATTTATAGCGTAGCAGTTGGCATGAGCAGGTATGGTTTAGCAGCAATACCTGTTAAAATGGCAATATCTTGAAGTATAGCTTTCCTCCTTTCACCAAAACCAGGAGCCTTGATAGCAGAAACGTTAAGGATACCACGCAGTTTGTTCACCACAAGGGTAGCCAAAGCCTCACCTGTTACATCCTCAGCAATTATAAGCAATGGCGCCCTCAATTGAGTAGTCTTTTCTAGCAAGGGAATTATGTCTTTGATTGCAGAAATCTTTTGATCCGTAACCAGCACTCTAGCATTCTCAAATTCACAAATTAACTTCTCTGGATTTGTAACAAATTGAGGAGAGATATAACCTCTGTCTATCTGAAATAAAATAGAAAAAGGAGAATAACATACAAGAGTTAGGAATAACAAATACACCACTTGAAACTAATAATTGCAACTTATAAATTGATACAAAGATATGAATTCATACCTCCATTCCTTCTTCGACTTCAACTGTTGTCTCAAAGGAAGATGATGACTCAATTGATAAAACACCATCAGGCCCAACCTTGTCGATTGCATCAGCAATCATTGTGCCAATGAGTTCATCATTTCCAGCAGAAATTGTCGCGACAGCTAGAAACAGAATAAAAATCAAATCACTAATCAAAGATACAAAAAGTAGCTGAACAGGTAGACTTGAATGAAATAATGACAGCAAATTAGGCCTAGCAGCAGTGCATACCCTTAATGTCATCACGACCTTTAACAGGTCTGGCCTTCTTCTCTAACTCTTCTATCAAGCCTTGCACAGTTTTATCAATTCCCTTTTTAATAGAAACTGGATTTGCACCAGATGTGACATTCAAAAGTCCTAATTTGATTATTTCCCGGGCAAGAACTGATGCAGTTGTCGTTCCATCACCAGCGGAGTCATTGGTTTTACTCGCAACCTTCTCCCACAAAGCCAAACATCAAAAGTCATTTGAGGTCAACAATAGAATTGCGTTGTAAAGATAAAGGAATGGCCAGATCAAGAGTAACCTAAACTTTTGAATTGGACAAGTGCGAAAGTGAACAAAGGTCTAACCTCTCTAATGAGTGCTGCGCCAGCATTTTCCATGGGATCAGGTAGCTCAATAGCTCGTGCAATTGTTACCCCATCATTAACTACCTTTGGACTTCCAAATTCATCTAAGACAACATTTCTACCTGGAATGCACAAAAGAAACTTGGCAATCAGTATATTGTGTTCCTTTTTTAATATCTAAATTGCTCTGCATGATAATTATAAGATTACACTTAACATAAAGATGCAAAAAACAAAAGGAGAATACTAATTAAGCCACAAGCAGAACTGGAAAGATTTACCATGCATTGCAAAATATATCACGTGCATGTGTCAATTGTTTTAAAGAGAGTATTATTTTTACACTTCTGTTGACCATGACCACAGCAACAGCATTACATTGCAAATACTACGGATATATGATTTTCTTTTTAGTGTGTCTTCTAACCCGTCACAATCTATTTACAGGGTTATAATCTATTTTCTATCCCTTTTTTTTCCTGGGCAGCGCATCAAACCCACTTGGAACTCATGTATATATGAACCGATCCACCATAATACAAACCAGACTCTATCTACTATTTCACCTCAATTTCTCAATTCATGCTTGTATTCACAACTATACATTGAAATTAATAAGAGCAAAGGCTTAGCTTTTGCATAGAAACCATGTTCAAAATCTATTTTAACCAACACCCCCAATTACTTGGCTAGCCTTTCTTCAAAAATTAATCACGACTATGATTGACACATATATATATGGTAATAGTGGTACACAATTTTACCCCTAGGACCAAGAGTAAGCCCAACAGCATCAGCAAGCTTATCAATGCCGGATTGGAGAGCAGCCCGTGATTGTTGATCAAAAGCAATATCCTTTGCATTTGCTCGCACTGCGAATCTTCTGGTTGATTGACCAAAATTCAGCCTTGAGTTGTGTTGCTGGTTCCCTTTCCTCCTTAACCCTCCCTATAAACACAGTCACACCAAATTGAACCCATCAACAAATGAAAAGAAAACCTTAGAAAATTAACAATTTTCTGCCAAAAACAAAAAGAGAAAGTAAGGCAAAAAGGTATAGAGCAGTACCTGTTTAGGAGAGCAAAGAATGGAAGCTGTCGAGAGAGCATTAGAAGTTGCCATTTTACTATATTATTTGTATTGTTTCAACAAAAAAGAAAAGAAAAGAACCGTGCTGAGTCTGCGAGAGTGAGTGTTGATGTGGATAAGAAAAGGAGGCAAGGAGAAGTGAAATTAGGGTTTAGTTTTATGATGAGATATTTAGCTTCCAGAACATTCTTTCACTTCGTAGAACCCTTGAGGAGCAGTCAGTAGCTCTCCGATTTTTTGTCGGCTTTTATGTTTCGGTTCGGCCCAATAACTACAAACCGCATCCAGAAAATAGGGTAGGCTTTTGTGTGTGTACACGGAAGATAGTTGTTAAACTTGGTATGGTTAATTGTTATGGTGGATTAACTTTGAAAAATTAAGGATTCACAACCTATCCGAGCCATGTTTTTAATTGAATAAGATGAGATATTAAAATGCCCAAACTTATTTGACTTAAAATTGGTTATTAAGGGTTAAATTGGTCAAATCTAATCTAAACCTGGTTGGATAAACAACAGCAATGAAACAAAAAAAAATTCAATAAAAACAGTTTGATCCTAGTTTATCAGTTATCTAGACCTTTATTCTAGGTTCTAAGAAAAACAAAAACAAAAATAATTGGGCACAAGAAAAAGTAGCTATATCTAAATCCTGGTTTATTTTTTATTTTGTTTTATACTTTAATTATAAACCCTGGTAAGAGTAACGCCCTAGAAAAAAAATTAAAAAAAATAAAGACAAGTGAGATATAAATAAATGAATAATGAAAGTTAAAAACAAACGACCCAAATAAGTGTGAGTCTTATAACTGAATTGTAATATGATGATAATGATAATATAAGGTAAAGAGAGGTGAAATGGAATAAGTAATTAAAGAAAGGAAGGGTGGGGACAAAAAAAAATATATATATATATAAGGTTCAATGTGCATATGAGGATAGATGGGCTATATATATACCTCATTCTTATTCTCTATTTTACAATAAAAAAAGAAGAAGAAAATGAGATGAAATCTTCATGTTTTTCATAGAAATAGAAGAGAAATTACTAAAAGTTTAAGGTTTTTTTTTACTTGGGATATGATTAAACACCAAGTAAGACTTAAGAGGACTACGAATAGAAGGGAAAATAAGAAGAAGAAGATCTGGAATTTGACAAGAAAAGTCATAGTAGCAGCATCTCTTCTTGGAGGGGGAGAAAAAATCTGAAATTTGTCAAGGTTTTGAACTTAATTTCCTACTAGTTAGGGGTCTTAAGTGTGTGTGTGTCTGTGTTATTCCATTTTATTTCATGTTTAATGTTCAATTCATGAAAGCATGCAATTAGAGGACTAAGTAATGAAAATTAGGGGAAATAATCAATTGGTTAAAAACCATGGAATAAAACCATGATAGCTTATTGTATGTGTGAAATATAATGATTTATGGTTTGAAAATAAAAGGAAAGAGAAAGGAGCTATGTCTAACCAAGGAATAAGAATGTACAATAAGGAATGTTATCAATGATCCAAATCAGCCATAACAATGAATCTGAACAGATTAACTCTCTTGACTTCAAACATAAATTATGATATGTAGATGATATAATTTGAAGAGACCATTTTACGAAGATCCATTTCAGGATGTTATGTTTCCAACAATACCAAAATTTCTCAATTTGGAGTTCTAAGACTTTGTATATGATAAAAAAAACATTTAGGAGGGGGCAATAGTGAACTCCTATTGGACATAACAAATTTATTGTTTTGACTTTGAAAATAAATAAAGACAAGTAAATGATAGAATCTGAAGATAAACCCTCTAATAAGTTATATTCTGGGATGTTAAGTTTTTGACAAAACCATAATTGCTTGATTTGGAGTCATAAAACTCCGTATATGATAAAAACACTAAGAAGGGGCCAACAATGATCCTTACTCGACAAAACTAATTCATTAACTTAATTTCGAACATAAATGAAGCTTGGTAAATGATAGAATTTGAAGACATGCCCTTCCAGAAGTTATTTTTAATATGTTAAGCTTCGACGAGACCAAAATCTCTTGATTTAAAGTCCTAGAACTCCATATATGATAAGAACAATAAAAAAGGTTTAGCAGTGAACCCTACTGATCAACTCAGATTCATTGTCCTGACTTCAAACATAAATCTTTTGAAAATATATCATCAACAAATTGTAGTTTCAAATCATGTCATCATAAATTATCAATTTTCAAACCTTACAATTACGAAAAAGGAATTCAACCCTACGATAAAGAAATCCAACCTTACCATTAAAAAGGAAAATTCATCACTATAATCAGGAAATCAAACTCTACTATTAGGAAAGGAAAATTTATCATTAGGAAATTTCAGGATGAAACCCTGGTGTTATGGAGTTTTAGTTTTGAACTCTGCAATGAGGAAAAGAAATTCAATTTTATTACTAGAAAATATCAGTTTAGCCTTGCAATAAGAAAATCAACCCTAGCATTAAGAACTTAACCTTATCATTAGGAGGTTGACCTTGTCATCAACAAATATTACTTTTAAAATCACAAAATCAAGAAAAAAAAGGTTAATCATGTTATCATAGAGTCTCAATTTCAAGCTTACAATCAAGAACCTTCAAACTCTGTTAGAATATCTTTAATCAAATCTCATAGTTAGGTGAACCATTTCTAAACTACCAAGTAGATCATTTATTATAATGAGACCATTATGTAATCTTTAAAGGTGTTTGATCCCTCTTTTAAAAATTAAAGGTTTTGGCTACCATTTTCTTTTCAAGCATATGATTTTTTAGAATCTTAAATCACTCTATGGAACTTAAAAGTGTTAAATCCTTATCATTTCAAATATATAATCTTCAAGGGTGTGAGATTTTTTTTTCAAAATTAAGTGTGCCAGATCCCATTTATTTCAAATATCATTTTTCTTCAAATTTATATCATAAATCCTTTTAAAATACTTTATACCATAAACATTGTAATGATAGGGGAATTTCATACCCTGATGTTTTCACCATGATTTTTGTATATATTTCAAATAAAATGTGACTTTTCATTGAAATCAGTCAATTTTAATCATTTTTATTTTTTTTATCATTTTTAATTAATTTTAGTTTGGCTAGAAATAATTATAAAATACAGAACAAATATAAAAAAAAGAGCCAAAAATTATAGGAAATCAAAACAGGAAAAATAAAATGAGCGTAAATGTTTGATTAGGAAAGGGAATAAAAGAGATTGTTTAAGTTTTTTATTAGGAAGAAATGAAGGAGATTAAGGATTAAAAAGAAAGATGTTGAACTTAATGCAAATATTTTGTGATATTTCGGATAATGGTAAAAGAAAAATGAAATACGGTTGAAAGAAATATCATGTGCATTTAAATTTTTTATTAAAGTATAAATCTTATATTAATTTTTCTTTAAAGATAAAAACTCTTTAATTAATTTTACATTAATAAAAAAACTTCAATTAAATTATTTCCTAATTTATTTGTTTTTGTTATTATAAATAAAGGGCAACTAAAAAAAAAGGAGGGAGGAGATTTTTGTGAGAAAAAAAATGAAGAAGGAGAAAGATAAATAGAGAGAGAGAGAGAAAGAGAGATATGGTAAACCTTAAAAAAGAAAAAAAATTTAGATCTCCTTTTTAGATTTTTCCTCACTAGGATAACTAGCTTTTCTCCCTCACATTTTCTCTTAACATTTTTTTTTCTCCCATAAAGTCCATTATTTATGCAACACCAAACTCTTCCATTTTCTAGCCCCTAAAAATTAACAATTTTAGAAATTAAAAATATCATCCAAACAATCATCTTTCATCTAAAAAAATATTCATTTGCATCCACCAAAAAATAGCATAGAAAACCCCAATTTTAGAACCCCTATAAAACAACCTAGAAGTTATATGTGAGTGAAGATATTGTTTTGTTTTTGAATTCATAACAATATCCTTGTATCTTGATTTTAGTTTTTTTAGGCTAAAGGTAAGTTAAGACAGAGCCGTACAACTTTTATGTAGTTTAAAGGCTTAAAAAATAGACAAAACAAAAAAAAAATCAAAATATGTTTAAAAGGCCCAACTACATAACATATTATATCAACACTAAAAAACATCAACTTAAAAGTAACAATCGTAACAATAAAAATATTCTATAATAACATCAATATATGCCACTTCAATTTCAAATGTCTTTGCACATTTTAGCAACTCTTGGACAACCATAACCACCTTAAAGTGTCGGTCTTTAATCTTTAATCATTTTTATATGAATAGTTAATTTTTAGGACTAAATATTAGTTGTGCAAGTGATTTGGGATATTTTAGTGATATGTTATGATGATATGGGTTTCGATAATAATAGAAAATAAAAATAGGTTTCCTTATCAAATATTAGATAATAGTTTGACAAGTCACCTTTTCATAGGGACCAATGTCCAAATCTTGTAAAAGACAAGTTTCATTTGCGAGGGCCAATGATATGTTTTTTTTATGAATAACTAAATAACAAGTTTCCTTTTAAAAAGAACAAATGTCAAAATTTGATTTTTTTTACAAATAACCAAATTAAAGATTTTTCTATTTTAAGAGACCCACATCTATTTTTTCGCAAAAGAATTAGAAATTAAAAATAAAAATAAGCTTAAATAAATTAGGAGAATTAATGACAATCATAAAGACAAATTTAGAGAAAAACATATAGTAAAGGCAATCTTTTCTAAGAAAAGATCTGGCAAGGGTGACTCCACATTTTCATTAACAATGTTCATTTGTAATTTGGAAATGTAGTCTTTTTCATAAATTATGATAAGGTTTTACTTTAAAAAAACATTTTTTTTTGCATTAAGAAAATTAGAGTTTTGTCTTAAATGTTTTTCCTCTTTAAATTAATATTCTATTTTCAAAATTATGAAGTCTATCTATTTTTTTTAAAACAATGAATATTTTTTATGGTTTTTATAATTTTATAATGCCTTCAAAACATTATTGTAATTTATCTTTATCTTTATAATAGTTGTATTTGTACTTTGCATTTGTAAAAAGAAAATCATATGGACTACACATCCATAGTCAAATATCTAAGATAAATAAAAGAATATTATGTGTGTGAGTCTATACATACAAGCTTGTGGAGTTTTTCTTGTGTAAAATGTTGAAACTTTTTTTTTGCTTCGCACCCACACCATCCCCAAAAAGGGAGAGCAGTTCACGAGTGAAAGGGAAGGTGTTTTATAGCCGTAAAATTACAACTATAAATATTAGGAGTCGCTACCTAGTATTAAAGGTCACTAGAAAAACATATAGGTCTGCAAGAGTCTAGGGTAAGGGGACTTGTTGTGCAAGTGGAAGACACATTACCTCCAGTGCACCCTACCTAAAGCAAGTTGCATTGTTGTTTGATTGTTTTTCTAATTTTGAATTTTTATTCATTGGTATTTCCTAAATGCTCGAGGCAGATCTCTCTTTGTGACAGAGTCTCTACCTCATTAGAAATTGAAAACCTAACCAAAACAAAAATTACATTGCATTTGAAAATCTCACTTTTAACTATCTACAAGTGTACTTTACAATATAATTTTAGCACTTTGATAGCTAAAACAAAATAATTATTAATTTATTTTGATATTTTGGCCAAATTCTAATGGATAATCATAAACTGGTTATGATATCCAAATTTCATTTTCAAGACATGAGAGATATGTTATATTTGTTTTTTTTTATGAAAATATGCTTGGAAAACCTTGAAATTTGACATCATGCACGAAAACAATAGTTTTTTGTTTATAAATATTTTTTTAAGAAAAAGATTTTTTTTTAATGTAGAATTTGTATTTTGTATTTTTTTTTATCTTTTTTCTATTTTTATTTATTTTATTTTTTCTGTGTGGGCTGGTTGCCCAGCCCTAATGGACCAAAGGGCCTATCATTTGAGGTTGGACTGCCAACATCCCTTTTTCGCTTTTATTTTGGGTTAGGCCGAACGACTCACACCTTTTTAGCCTAGGCTTCCCAGGTCGATGGAATGGTTGACCTAGTCTTTTTTCGTTAGATAGGCCTATCGACCCACCAAATCTTGGTGGTCGGACTCGAAAGCATGGCCCAGCCCCGCCAACCCATTGTTCTACATATGAATAGTGGGATGGGGGAGTGAATTAACTCACTCTTCCCACTGTTCACCAAAACAATGAAGTGGTGGTTTTTAGAGGGTGATGATTGGTATACTTATCACTACTACGGGGTAGAGGAGGTCAAACTAGTTCTTCATGTGGTGGTGGCATCGGAATATGGTGGCTTGTGGTGGTAGGGGGAGGCGTCAAAAGTTGGCTGGTTTATATTGTTGTCGTTGTCGTTGTCGTTCTGCTTTCTCGCTGGAGATCGTGGTTGGGTTTGTTGGCATGGAGGGTGAAGCTCCCAGTGATGACAAGGTGGTGCTAGGTGGTCGGCTGACTGCTGCTTTGAGGGGAGAGATAGGGTTATCGGTGTGACTGTATGAGAGAGAAAGAACATTGCAAACACAGGTTGCTCGACAATGGCTTTGTCGATGCCGAAAAAGATGATGGATGGATGTTATTGGTGGTTATTTGTGTGTGTTTGTTTTTGCAACCCTCGCATTGTGCTTCTTTGTCTTCCTTGAGCGAATTTACCCCTTTGTTCTTGTTTGGCTCCTCCTGCTGTACCAACTCTTCCTCCCCTGTGTTGTGTTCTGAAATTTTACTCCTTATTACTGTAAAAAAAAATTTCTCGCTTTCACCTATCTCTTTGTGCATGATGTGATCAGATACTATTTATAGGGGAAGGAGGCAACCCATGGCGACGAGTTGCCTCTGCCTACCTATAGAAGCATGCGTGCACTATTCAGGTGACTGAACAATTTAGTCACTTCTACATGATGGGAGGGTTTGGGGAAATGCGATTTGGTCCCTCCATTTGTAATTATTTTAATTGCACACTCAATTAGCTTTAAGTTTTTTAATTTATGTAATTGTATCCCTATCAGAATTTAAACAACAACCTTAGTTTGCGTGTCTTGTTTAGTTTGGTCCTTGGTTTCAAATTTATACGATTTAACCCTTCAATTGACCATTAAACTCGCAATTGCTTTCCATTTGACCACTGACTTCGCACAATTGGCTTGGAAAAAATCAATTCGGTCTTCGAAAATTCCAATATTCTCAATTGAACACATATTAAGCTCAAGAACTTGACTTTTTCATCGATTAAACCCTTAATAAAAAATTAATTTGACGAATTTAAAAGCATAATTAAGTCTTTGCACTTAATTAAATCTTTTCAATGGGACCCTAAATTAAATCCTAAACATACAAGAAAAATAAACTATGTTGTATTATTATATATCTTGATTTATATTTTTTATTTTTATTGATCATCTATTTTATTTTCTATGAAATAACCTTGATCTCATGATCTGAGATGCATAATAAACACATAATCTTGATATATCTCATGTCCCAAGTCTTGAATTTCACATGTTAACCCAACTTTGCCTATAACAATATTTGTTTCATGTGTTAACCCATCTTGATATATCTTGAGCAGTATTTATTTCATTTACTTTTTGTTGTTATCATCTCAATTTTATTGTGCTATTAAATTAATTAAAATTTAACTTGATTATCTAATTGCTCTCACTTCTTTGAAAACATTATTAGCTCTCTTTTTTTCAAGATAAAAAAACATTGTGTTTAGATTAGTGGTGTTGTGCGAGCCACCAATCTAGTATACAAAATAAAAAAATGATTGATGTAAAATATTTTTATTTATATCCTTTTTACTTCTTATTAGATAAACTATCTTCTCATTTTAGTCTTTAAAAAATAGGGATGATGTTCTTTCGATTCATCATTTAATTTATTTTTTATTTCATTGTATTAATCATATACATCATCTTGTCATTTTTCATCTAGAAAATTTCATGATATCAAAAAAATCATTTATAATATTGGTTTCTTATTCTCTTGTAATTAAAAATAACATGAAATCCTACACATGATTAACGTAATACATTGGCCAATTATCCTATATACTAAAAGAGCGCAGCCAGTTACTGTGCAATGTGAGTGCTTTTTATTATGGATTGTAATAGTTGTTTGAGTTGGTTTGGTTTATAGGGTTGGTTGGGTTTTTGGGTTACGGGTTGTATTTTGATTTCTATCATGTGGTGGTTGTTGTGCCACCACATGGATGTTTTGAGTATTTTCATATTCGAGACTGTGGTTGCTAATATAATGATCATTGAAGGTTTACATGGTCATTAATTTCAGGGCTCGTAGGATTAGTCGAGGTGCGCACGAACTGACCCGGACACCCATATTAATAATAATAAAAAAAAGCAAGCATGGATTCTTTAAATTAATAAATAAGACTATAGTATGTACTTCGCTTTAGACCTGTGAAAATTTAAAGGGCATGTCGAATATCTACATAGCTGAAGGGCTGGACAGAACACAACTAAACAAATTTCAGAACTGGGATGCAATTTATTGTGAATTTGTTCTTTGAATAATATTACATTACAGCAATATCGATGGATGAGACTCATATACTAAGGTATGATTTATAGTAGATTTTCTGCGAACATTGCAGTGTCGGATGGTGTGGCAAAATCTATATTTGTAGGGGGACAAGTAAGGAAATACTGATTTGAATGTGCGCGAGGTAATTAAATGTGTTTCATGTAAAACAATTTCATCTAATCCATTAGCAGTAAAAAAACAAGTATCACCCATGCACCTTCCTTACAAAGCTCAATATCTACCTCCTGTCAACCATAGATTTTTTTAAATCTAGCCAGCAAAATACTTCTCGATTTTTCATGGCGTTACGAGTTGAGGAGTGTGTAGTCGTGTGTATCATCCTATATAAACATGTCCTAAGCCAATGTTGGTGGAGTAGAAAAATATCATGATTCTTTCTAGCTTCACCACAAAAGAAAAATCAAAACTGAGTGCTATGAACAAGGCAAGCACCTCAAAAACAAAGGTGGCCGATCCCAAACCCAGGAAAGATCGGCACGTGAAGGTGAATGGCAGAGACCGTCGTATCCGCCTGCCAATTAACTGCGCTGCTAGAGTGTTTCAGTTGACTCGGGAGCTTGGTAATAGGACTGATGGTGAGACCATCGAGTGGCTTCTACGCGTGGCTGAGCCCACCATCGTTGCCGTCACCGGAAACGGAATCGGTCCGACCGGCGCTAATCTGGGTTATTCTCAGGCTGCTATTGTCAACACAGCACCACCAGTTTCTTACTCTTCTGACCTCCATCCATTATCTTCTGCAGGGCTTTCGAGTCCTCTGATGGATCCCTCTGTCGAACCAATTCAGGCCCAGGGATTGATTAGCAGGAACTGCGTGGTGTCTGGAGATGAACCACTGTCATTCACTTCTGAGTTTGATAATCTGGAAACAGATTTTGACATGGATTTTCCAGTCAGTGACATGTTTCCATCGGTACCAGGGAACGATCATGCATGAGGAATAGATGCGAGTAACATTCATTGTAATCACATCAGCACAGTGCAGGCATTGAAACTGTAAGATTAAGCAATAAGATTAGCGCACCAGTCTTTCTTTTCTGTTTTTTAGTCAATGTTGGACTTCTATATTTTCATATAAAAAAATTGGTTTGATGGATTATATCATGATTACATTTGATATATATACTTTGCTTTTCAAATTTTTCACACAGAATGAGATGAGACAGGCAGAATTTTTCAAATTTTTCTGACAACATGAGATGAGAATGACAAAAACAATTATATGCTAAAACAATTCCATCATTATTGAGTTTGCCTTTTTATATTGTGAAAATTACAAGTTATGAAGGTTGGAGTGGATTAACTTCGGTTGTTTTTATATTTTTAATTTCATCCATCATTATTTAGTTTTTTTGAAAATTAACATCCTTTGTTTTTTTGTTTTTTTCTACTAAGCGATCCCAATATTATATGTTGAATCATTTTCTTTTTTTCCAATTGCCAAAGAATATGTATAGCCTTGTAGGATCACCAACATTAAAAAAATATGACAAAACAGATAAACATACTATAGTGATTATGATGTTTTTTTTCATTTTACAAAAAAAATAAAATCAATGAACTTATTTTTGGAGGTAATATGGTCTTTGCATTTGGTTCATTGGTCATTATAAAATTGATTGAACAACTAAATATTTTTACCTTTCTTGGTACAGTGAAATTACTTAATTTTCCATAAAAAGAAAAAAAATATTAAGCAGCCATCATAGGAAGTTTTTTTTCTTTCTTTTCTTATAAGCACAGTAAAATGATGTTTATACCTTTAAAAAACAAAAATGATTGCATTGTCACCCAGGGGCTATTAGTCTTTTTAATATATATGTGTTTTCTTAAGGCCAATTTGGTCATTTAACAAATAAAATATTAAAAAAAATTAATGACATCTGTAACGCATATGTTGATTTGTCAAGGACTTTATTGACTTTAAGCGACATTGTCGATGCATAAAAAGTTCAACAATGAGCTTACATGGTATGGTTACGTTATTCGAGGTAGCCTTTCCTTTTTACACCCGCATGTACGATGTACTAGGCCCGGATTTGAAGGCAGTCAAATTTGTTTTCCGTTTTTCTCTTTTCATTTGAGTTTCCGCAAATGACACTTTAAAATTTAAAACCATTTTTTTAAAATTTGCTTTTCATTTAGATTTAATCCTTATTCTTTTAACTACTATTTTTTTTTGAAATGGTTTATAGAATTTTTTTTAATATCATCGTCATTTAATTTTTTATCTATATGATGTGGTCCCGATTTTTTATAGTTTTTTATTTGTTTTAAATAATTTTTAGAATTAAAGTTTTTTTATGTTTTCATTCTCTTTTAGTTTTTTCTTATATGATTTGATCCTTATTCTCTCTCTCTCTCTTCAATTCTTTTTTCTTTGATACTTTTTTTTAAAATCGATTTTTTTTATTTCACCTTTTAACATTTAATTGACTGAGAATTGAGATTTTTTTTATTAAACTGAGATCTAGGATTTTATGGGTGAAGCGTTTGTGAGATTAACATGAGTTTAAGAAATTCACACGAGTTTTTTTTTCCTTTTTTAAGCTAATATATTCTAGTTTTATCCTTCAATATTTATTTATTTTTCAGTTTTATCCTTAATTTTTTTATCAGTCATTCTTTGTCCTCATTATTTTAAATTCTATTAGTTTTGTTTTATATGATTTTAAGAATTGATTTTTTATATATATAATGTCATCCTATAATTCCTTTTCCTATGTGTTTTAGTCCTTATTGTTTTTGTTGCAATTCTTTTTTGCTTTTTTTTTAAATTTAGATTCTTATTATTATTCCATTCTCTAATATTAAAGTATTTGGAAATTGTGCTTATGTATTGAATTTAAGTTTAAGATTTCATAGGTTGCGAGTTTGAATGATTAAGTTGGTTTAGTAGATTTGTTCACATTTCCTCTTTTTTTTCTTATGCTATTTTTTTCAATTTCATCCTTTAGTATTTAAGTTTCATCATTCTACAAGTTTTTATTTCTTTTAAATCTTCTTTCCATTCTTTAGTCAAACTCAAGGTCATTTGAGACCTAGTGAGGCATAACTAGGAGAAGAACAAGGAAAATAAAAAAAATATATGGTGAAGACATAAAAGTCTGTTTTAAAAGAATAAGAATTTATTTTATATTTATATCTCTATCCCTCTCTCTATATATATCACTTGCTTTTTTTCTTCTATTTATTAACACTGAAGAT
Organism: Salix viminalis; assembly: GCA_029228465.1. NCBI lineage: Eukaryota > Viridiplantae > Streptophyta > Magnoliopsida > Malpighiales > Salicaceae > Salix > Salix viminalis. Next base: position 491,856 of record CM055434.1, read on the forward strand.
GGTCAATTAATTTTGTTTGATCAATTGAGCAGGTTTTTAATCCTCATTTTAAATATTTCATCGCATGCATAGAAAAACTTTGACACTCGTATTTGTTTTTTTAATTGCAGTTGTTGGCTTTTGACTTTTGACTTTTGACTAGACTAGTGATAAAGTGCAATCCCGAACCTATTGTAAGCCCCAGAAAATAATTTCTTGCTTAGAATAAAAATAAAACAAAATAAAAAGAAATAGTTAACAAATTACTTAATAAATTCAGAACTGGAAATTTTCTGGCAAACAATTTCCTCAGTCAAGATATTTTGTAAATAGATAACTCGTAAATAAGGAGTATTAGGTTATATTAAGTTAAGAAAAAATAAGTAGGGGTGTAAGCCTGAAGAAAAAAGCCCATAATTAAGAAATAAAATTAATTTAATAATAAAATTAATGTAAAAAATAGTTTAGATTTAAAATCAATAATCGTATTTGTTTTGTGGTGCCTTTATTTGTATGTGTGGGACAAGGGTCCAGGGCTCTGAATCACATCCGGAGGGTTTAGAAGGGTTGGTTCGGATAATAAAAATAACGAGAAAATCTAACGAACCTAAACATTCATTATGTAACTAGCCAACATATACAGAGACATTACAGGATATTATACCTTGGAAAAGTCAACAAAAAAAACTATAAAGATTAACCCAAAGCTATTATAGCTTCTCGGGAATCCCTTAAAAATATATTTTTTTAATTAATTTTAGATCATTTTCAAAAATAATTTTAAAAATAAAAAAATATTATTTTAGTATATTTTTAAATAAAAAAACACTTTAAAAAACAATCATAACCACATTCTCAACACCCTCCTCCCAAGAATAAGCTATTGGAAGCATTAATTTTTCTTAAAAAATATTATTTTTAAATAAAAAAAAAAACACATTAAAAAACAACACTATCAATCCTCAACAACATCCTCCTCCTAAGAATAAACTATTGAAAGCACTGATTAATTAATTAATGATTATATATATATATATATATATATATATATAGGAGAGTAGTGTTATCTTACAAGTCAGCCTAATATAACCCATTGATAAATCCTACTTTTTCCTCCACCCGAAGCCTTAAAAAAGGAAATTAGAAGGTATAACCGCAAACCCTTTGAGAAACCACAAGTGCAAGCTACGCAAAATCCAGCCAGCCCACTACGTCTCTGTTGCATGATCGTGTCCCACCCCCAAATTTTCATTTACAAAATCGAAACAGTCCCTGCGAACTTGCCTTAACCAACAATATCATCACCATGAAAGCTCTTTCTCATCTTCTCAACCTCTAACGTACACCCTCGCTCTCTCCCTCTCTCTTTTTTCTTCTTTTTTTTTCTTACCTTTTTATCTCCTTCTTCACATCAAAATTTCAACCAACAAGCAGCTACAACAACCAGCCAGACAGAATCATGCTTCGGCTCTAAGATAATTGTTGTATTTTTCTTTAAAATTCTTTACCATCTCCATCATAAAACTCCCCACCCTTCCTTGTTGTTTTTAATGTCTCTCTTAAAGAACAACTTGAGACAGCAGCAGCAGCAGCAGGTTGAGGCTACAGTGCTATAGAAATACATCGTTTATGGCCAGCCAAGGAGACGCGGCACTGGATACTGTAAGTTTAGTTCATCATCATTTCATTTTATTGCAATCTTGTCTCCAAAGTCCAGAGGGTATATATAGGGTTTAATTATCCTTAATTTATCTGCCCCGACTAATTTTCTGATGTCTTTCGGTTCATTACTTTGTAGTGACTAACTTCTGATTTACAGAGAAGAAAGAAAATCAGTGGACAGCAAAAGAGAGAGGCACTGGAAAGAGAGGTATACATATATATATATATATATTACTGTGTGATTGTTAGTTTCAGGCTTATCTCTACATTAACTTACCTGTTTATTAATTGGTATTACTTTGATCAAGAAATCTGATCATACTTGATGACCAAAGTAGCATGTCACAAATAGATGATGGTTTTTCAAAGTTTAATCTATTCCTCATACTTTAAAACTATACACATTCATTCAGTACCTTAATATTTTTCCAATTCATTTTTTGTACAAGAGTTTATTTTTATTAATATTTTTAGTCTTTAGTTTGGAAAGAAAAGAGGGAGATCATCAGAGTTCAATGGTAGAGAAAGAAAAAAAAATTAATTGCCACTGATTTAGATCTCCAAAACAAATAATATTTGTGTCAAATGGTTCAATTTGATGCGGAAAGTTCATATTATAATTTTTTTTATCTTTAAAGTTTATAAAAAATAAATCTAACTTCGGGTAGATTTTTTATTTCAGTTTTTAATTTGGTTTTCTGGGTTATTTTATACCATTTATAGATTTATCATGGTTCCTAATATCGTTTCTATGTATATTGGGTCAAAAATGAGTTGAAAAACAGGTTTTTAAGTAAAAGAAAACCTAAGTTATGATAAATATATATATATATATATATATATATTTTCAAAGAATTTTGCATTTTATTTTTTTTCTCTTCGATTATGTCCAGTCAATATGTATCTACTTCTATTATCAATTGATTAGATAAAAAATTTAATTTAATAAATATCTCATCTTGTAAAATTAAATATTTTGATCTATATATGTCTCTTGATACATTTAACTACAAATTAGCTTTACTTTTTTCTGATCTTAAGAACATGAATTGTAGATTTCCATGCTTGAGAAAATGCTGAAACAGGAAGAAAATGTGCATGAGATTTTGAATCGTATACATAACAAGGACGATGTTTCTGCGATCCCTTTCCCGGACTTCCTCCCTCCCAAGGTGATGCTTTCTTCTCTTTCTTTTCATTTCAACCTCAGAAAGTCGATCGATTTGACTTCTACAATCCCATGCCAAGCAATTCTTCCTAAAGGGTGGGGAATGGATTTCGGTAAAAGCTATATGGCTTAAAACCTACACGTAAATTAGGGTGGGATATTTATTTTTACGCCGTGGAATTCTAGTAAAAAACTATAGTTTATATTAATTAATCAAAAGATAATAGTATATAGTGTAAATAAACACAGACCACATCAACATATAAAAAACAGCTGATTAGTTTGCTGGATGTAGCTTTTCACCTACTAAACAGTTGACACACGACCAACCTTAAGGGATTATGATATTACGTTTAAGAGATGTGTTATTTAAGGTTTAAGATTTTAATTTCATTAATTACAGTTTTTTGGGGTCATGCTATTTGTATAAAAACTAGTGATTTTTTATATTCTTGTGTGGATAATTGTTCTCAACACTGAAACATATTGCTCGATGTTCTGTAATGGTAGCGAATCTAGCTGGTAAAATCTAGCTATGGGGAAGAAAACTACTATAATAACATCAAAGAAAATCTAAGTTTAGATGCAGAACCCATCTGCTATGATCTACAAAGTTTAGGATGCTAAATATTATCAGCTGCAATCTTCCAGAAAAGGAGACTTTTTGCAGCACCAAGTTGGATTCTTACTGCAATTTTACTGAAATTATGTGGATCCCTATGCAGATGAAGGAGCTGTTAGCAGAGTTGGTCATGGTTGAGGGCGAGATAGCTCGATTGGAAGGCCAAATAAGCCAGCTTCAACTGGGTCTGAAACACGAAAAGGAAGTAATCCCCGAGGATGCAAAATCAAAACAGCTGAAACCTGCTGGAAATCCCAGCAAGCTCCAAGGGTTCTACACATCTTGCCCAAGCCCGTTCATCATAAAAGGCGTTCAAGATAAAATGGCATTCGAGACGAAGGCATTACATTTTATAAGTAAAGCAATCAAGGGCGACTATAATCTCAACGACTTCAACCCAAATGAGAAAATAGGAGCCTCGAGAGTATTTTCTGATCAGAAAGAAAACCACTTCCACGAGGAGGTCAAACCTCAAGACAGGGTTCCAAAAAAAAGCGGGATTCTGAAGGCGCCTTCACCCTTGCGAGATCCTCGACACCCCTCCCCCATGGTAGCCCTTGATTTTCCATTCTATTCAACCAGAATAGTATTTGTTTTCTCAATGTGCTCTTCAGCTGGGTGAACTTTTGTTTCAGCCAAGAGAACGAAATGCGCAGCCCCCCCTGGACCTCTTATCGAAATCACTGTCGAATTCAATTCTGTCAGAAGATAACATTCAGCAGCTTCAACCCAACAGGCTATCCGAGAACATAATGAAGTGTTTGAACTTCATATATGTCAGGTTACTGAGGACGTCGAGAGCAATGGAACTGGAGAAATCAGGACCCGTTTCCAGATCTTTGAACTCTTCTATGATATCGAGAAGTTTCAGGGCCGAGAACAGCTCCAGCTCAAAATCGAACCTTCTGTTGCAGAGGGAATCCAGACAGCAGGATCCATATGGTATCTTTAACGTGGAGGAGTCTATTCCTCGGGATATAGGTCCTTATAAGAACCTGGTTATGTTCACGTCAAGCTCCATGGACCCCAAATGGATTTCACATGCTAGTTCTATTCCTCTCTTGAAGAAGTTAAGGTATGTTGATTCTGATCTACCTCGTCTTCTATTTCATGGATTCAGAAATGAGTAGCATTCATGTTTTGGTGATTCACTGAGCCCTGCTTTCCCCTGCTTGTGCCTGCAGGGTGTTGATGAACAATCTCCAGACTGTGGACTTGAGATTCTTGACTCACCATCAGAAACTAGCATTCTGGATCAACATGTACAATGCTTGCATCATGCATGTATACTGTGGAACTTTTTTATACTGGAAATAATTTCTTATCTGATGATTTTGGCTAACCTGATGGGCAAGTAGTTGTACAGTTTCATCAGACCAGCAACTGCAGAAGATGTAGCTGCTGGTCTGATGCAGGGGCAAGCTACTGAGTACACATCAGGATAGCTTTACACATTTTGTTCTTGATGCTGTTTCTACTTCTACAAACATTACAGGGATTTATTCAGTACGGAGTCCCTTCTACACCAGAAAAACTTTTCACATTGATCAACAAGGTAAGGCACATTCACAACTTCTTCCATGACTAATCAAGTTCCTTGATTGGATTTCCCTGTAAAACACATGCTGTTGTTAGTTAGAAAATCAAAGTAATTGCTTAAAATTCTTTACCAATTTCTGGGCAAGGAAAAGGAATCTCAGGAATGCTAAACTATTAATTTAAAATAATGGATTCAGGCAACACTCAACGTAGGAGGCAACACCATCAATGCCCAAGCAATAGAGCATTATATTTTGAGGAAGCCAACATCTTCAAACGAGGTAAACTACACTGGTGCCCCCTGCCATGGTCTATAAGATTAACTTTTTATATCATACTGGCATATTTTCCTGGTGTATATGATATGATATTTCCACAGGTTAATCAAAAGAAAGAAAAGGATGATAAAGAAGCTGTTGTCCGTAAGCTTTATGGGCTGGAATCGATGGATCCTAATATCACATTTGCTCTTTGTTGCGGAACTCGTTCATCTCCTGCTGTAAGTTGAACAACTTCCTACTATACCAACCATAGAACTGCTACAAAAAAGTGAAATATTTTCCATCACAGACATTCTTAGTCTTTAAAATTCCTCAGCCTTCATGCATGATCAGAACCTGAACTAATAATACAAGTCCAACATTCAGGTAAGAGTGTATACAGCTGAGGGTGTCATATCAGAGCTGGAGAAGTCGAAGTTGGAGTACCTGCAGGCTTCAGTGGTGGTTACCAGCACAAAAAAGATAGCATTCCCTGATCTTCTGCTTCGAAACACGCTTGATTTTGCAATGGACACGGACACGTTAGTCGAATGGCTTTGTCATCACTTACCCACATCTGGGACACTGAGGAAATCAATCGTGGATTGCTTCAGGGGCCATAACATTGGCAAAATACCCTGCATTACTGTTGAGAAGATACCATATGACTTCGAGTTCCAGTATCTGCTGGCAATATAGACTCCTAAAATTCTCTTTCCCACGCACACAAATTGTTCGACAAAAAGAAAAAGGAAAAAAACAAAAAAACATCACAGCCTTTCTCTTCTTGTCAGTGCTTGCAGATCCCATTGAAGTGGATTCTTCTTTCTTCGACTCTTCGGTGTTTGTATTTTAAATTTGTACAAGATACTGTGTTGGATATTTACCAAGAGGAGTTGTACAGGCTTCCTTTGTCCATAGAAAGTGTTTAGAGATGTGGAAATTTCATCTTGATAGGTCGGCCAGCACCAGAATTGTCAAAGCCACCACCGTCCTCAGTCAGCCGAAGTTAAAACTTAAAAGGGATGTTTGTGATAACGATAGGTTGTTATTTTTTGAAATGTTTTTTTCATATATAAACAGTCAATGTTCTTCTTGGTTTAATTCTTATTTTTTTGCCATGGAATAGATTTAATTAGCCTGTTAGACTTAATGGGATAAGTTTAATAATAATAAAGGTGAAATAAATATAAAAACAAGAAGAAGAATGTGGATCATTTATGAAAAAACAGATTATACTATATGTACGAATTCGTCTTGCCGCCTCTACTGATTGATGCTTAATTCATTTTCACCATAATTCTCGTTAGAATATGTGGATATAATTCCTGTTCTTCTTTATTAGAATAAAATAAAATAAAATAAAATAAATTGGAGGCGATGCCCTTTGATTCAAAAGCAAGGACACGTGAGAAGGGTTGTCAATACCGTTCCATTCCGGTCGGAATAGCCGGATCATTCCATACCGTTAAAAAAATCGAGACAAAACAGCGTTGTTTTTCTCTCGGTTTAATTCTGGTCCGTTCCGAAAATACCGGCTAAATACCAACCGGAACATCTCGGTATCGTTCCGGGTGTGCTGTTTTGGCCTTAAAATCATCCTTATTTTAATTAACTTGTGGTTGTGTTTCTAATTTTGAGATTATATTTGTTTGTATTGTATAATTTAAAGTTAATTTATCTTGAATTTTAATTATGCTTGTTAAATTAATATTTTAATTTTTTTCATTTATATATATAATTAATTATATTTGAACAGTACAACCTCGGAACGGCACGCCGAAACACTCCAAAACTAAAACATTTTGTACCAATAAAAAAACCGGAACGGCGACCAGAACGCTATTAACAACCTTGTCCATGATATAAAAGATCTATAAATAATACGTCAACTCTTGAAATTTATTATAATTTACATGAACAGTATTGAACTACTATTGATTAATTTTATATTAATATTGATATTCGAGCCGGTTAACACCATTGAAAATATAAAAAAAAGGTACAATGAAAGCAAGTGATCCGTATAGTTTATCCAGAAAAAAATCTTAAGTTGAGGTTGCTTGACGGAATCGATTGAACAAGATTTCTACAAATGATTTTGTTTGACTACCGAACACATCATCTCTCTGTCACCAACCTTGCTCACAGTCATTTCAGCTCTGCTAGATGAGTTCATCGAGCCTGCAACTTGGTATTTTGTTTATAAGAAAATAACTTGATAGATAAAATTGTATTTGATTAGTTAATACAACGCATAAACCCGCACTCCGACGCCATAAGGATTAAAAAAATTTCTTATCTAGTTTTAACACATAAATTTTTATTTTTTATTTCAATTTTTATTCTTTTATTTTTTAGTTTAGTTTTGATCTCTTGATTTTCTCGGTCCTTCTAAAATAGTTTTAAATTTTTTGTCTGTATCTATAAATCTTTGCTCTTAGTTTAGATTTTTAATTTTTATTGTTATTTTTATTTGTATTAAATGCAACTCGCATTGAAAAAACATAGTAAGTTTAGTTTTTGTGGTATAAAATGAAAGTGAAACTCTTTCTTATGCATGTATAGTTAAACATGAAATGTTTGAAACATCACCGTACGTAACTCTTCTGTTTTGTCTTATTTGAGGCTACAAAAGTTATTTTACTATGCACAAAAAAGTAAAATTAGCGAGACACCCCCACTGAAATTTGTTGGTTTTTGTCTTATTTGAGGGTATTATGATTATTGTACTATATACAGAAATGAAAAAAAAAGAAATACCTCTGATACCATGACATTAATTTAAACACATTTTACATAATAAAATGAATATATAAAAAGCTAATATACACTTTTAGAAGTTCTACGACGCCACATGCGCCATCTGAAATGTGCATATTGCGATATCGTGGTCGCACAAATTAATTACCCTAGCTTAAAAACAAATCAAACAAGATAGTATAGAGCAAGCAAGGGGTCGATCCCACGAGGACGATTTAGTTCAGATTTGCGTGCTATATATTATGCAATTGGGGGGGGGGTTGGAAGTTGGCTAGGCTAGGCTAAAGCAAACTAAGCGAAAATTATATAAAACTGAAATTTATCAATAAAGCAAACTTTGGTCGCAAATCAACATCCACCTACAGAAATGAGAACTGATCATGGAAACAACACATCAATTTATATTCTGAATATTTATTTCTTCTTAAAATTGGTTCGTTAACGGATCCGCCGTATAACTTACTATAACCATCAAACAACCACAATGTCCGCACTAATAATTTGATTCAATGGGAGCATTAAAATCTAGATAAATTGGTCAATTAAGAAACATAATTGTCCGCAATATATGTTTAGTTTGATTGAATGTTCTCCCTAAGATTAATAACATAGATCCGCTACAATTATTAACTTAGTTGCTTCATAAGTTCATATACCACAACTCCGGTTTTGATATCAAACTTAGCAATCGATTGTCTACAATAATAACTTTGAGTCCGCTCTTAGCAATTAAATAAACAATCATAGAAAAATAAGCATAGGAGAACAAACATATTCATCATATAAACTGAAAAATTGAGGTAAAAATAGATCTCACAGTTCTTGAAATCTGAAGGTTTCCGTGTCCTTGCAACCAAGCAAAAGAGTCTACCCTTACATGTTTATTGAACAACTATATAAAAAGATGGAAGAACACATGATTTAGGGTTTGGAGGAGGAAGATTTTGTGTTTTCTTTTGTGCTGGCCGCCACTTCCTTGCTGCTCTTCTCCTTTATATATGCTTAGAAACCCTAGAGTCTATTTTACAAAATAGTCCTTCCTTAAGTTGGCAGAATTTAGTTGTTCCTTGTAAAATTCATATATCCTTCATATCACATCGTTTTGAGCTGCAATTTGGAGAGTTTATAGTTCTTTGAGTCCTGAATCCACGAAAATTGAGTTTGCATCAATCGGACTTTTGTAGCTTGAGATATTGAAGTTGGAATGGACAAAGGTCGATATTGGCAGATTGCAAGATTTGACTTTGAAGGCTGCGATTTCCATGATCTTCTTTATTTTATTTCTTTTTTCTTAGCTTTCCATAAATTTATGGATGTTAGCTTTTGAATGTCACTAGAATCACTTCATTTTGATGTCTAGAGCTTCCACTCTGCACAAAACACCGACTAAAGGTCAAATCTGTCAATCACCTCCAATTACCTCCTTTTTGCATCTTTCATCCAAAAATGCCTTCAAAATATAAAACAAAGTATCAAGGCATTTTATACACAAAACATATGCAAAACACTACGTAAATATGGATGAAACTATCAAATAATATGGTCGTATCAGTGCATGAGTTCTGAAATTGACGTAACACCCGAAGACACGCCCATAACACCACGACAGAAAATATAATTAAAAATTGGTAAATTACCAATACACTCCTATAGTCAACTCTTGGATTTTGTCTTATAGGGGGTATATATGTACTTATACAGCTCGTGGTGCGCATCAGCTGACCTGGACACCCCGATTATAAAAAAAAGGTTCCAGGATTAGTCATGGTGCACTTAATCTAACCCAGAGACCCTCGTTATAAAAAAAATATATAAGTGAAAAAAAAAGCTTAAATTGGCCCGGAGACACCTGTTATATAAAAAAATATAGGTGAAAAAAAAATAGTATAAGCATTAAAGCACTGTAGCAATCCATATTGTTTTTTTTTTTAAATTAGTCTCGAAATTAATCGTGGTTCACTTAAGCTGGACCGGAAACCCCCCGGTCAGAAAAAAAAAATATAAGTGAACAAAAAAAAATATAAAGAAAAAAATTAATAACTTGGTCTGAGGATTAGTCATGGTGCACCCAAGCTGGCTTGGACACCCTGATTATCAAAAAACAAATTTGGTCCGGGGAGTAGTGGTGATGCGCTTAAGCTTGCCCGGAGATCCTGGTTAAAAAAATATATAAGTGAGAGGAAAAAAAATATAAGTGTGAAAGCACTATAGCAATGCATATTGTGTTTTAAAAAAATTCAGCCCAGGAATTAGTTATGGTATGCTTAAACTGATCCGAAGACCGTGGCTATAAAAAAATATATAAGTGAACAAAACAAAAGTATAAGATAAAAAAGGTTTTTTAATCTTTTAAAATACTATAATGACCATTATGAGATGATTGTATAAATCAGAGTAAATTATCAATCATGACACAAGTGTTCACTATCAAGTCAAATTATAGGTTAAATGAGGTTGGTTATGACAGAATTGTCGAATAGGCAAAAAGCATTTTACCTAAAGAAAACAAGTTAAAGAGAACTTCTATAATGTTAAATCCATTATGAAACCCCTTTGTTTAGGATAATAGAAAATTGACATGTGTCCAAACATTTGCATGATATGTTACCATGAAAATAAAGAGTTGACCAAGTACAGAACATGTGGGCATCCTCGATAAAAACACAAAACTAGTAGAGGATGGACTCTTGTCAAACATAAAAAAAACTTACATACTCTCAATCACACCTAGACTACATAGGTTATTTATGTCAATAAAGATTATTAAACACATAATATAACATTATTCACGTGATGCGGTTGATGGAGTGATGATGTACTATTTTGATGGTGAAGCCTGGACACACTTTAACTTTATCCACCCTTAATTTTCAATAGAAGTAAGGAACATGTATCTTGGTTTATGTACAAACAAATTCAATCCATCGGGTCATTTATCTCTCTTTATTCTTGCTAGTTGATACTCACGATATACAACTTATCATCGGGGATATGTATGAGGTCAGAGTCCATGTTTTTTTATCTACGATCATACCCATTCGTTATAGTCTGGGTCGTAATATAGATGTATGTCTTTGGCTGTTGATTATTGGGTTATAGTTATTGTCATCCGAGGCTTTGTTTTATGATGTATCGAGGGAACAAAATTTTCAAATGAAGTTAGCTTTGATGTGGACTATTAATGATTTTTCAACATACAAAATGGTTTCTAGGTGGAGCACACGTGGAAAACCAGCATGTTCATAGTGTGTGGAAAACAACAAAGCATTTATGTTGACAAACAACGACAAAACATCATCTTTTTTACAATTACCAACATTTCTTGCCAACGAATCCCAAGTATAGAACACAATAAAAAAAAACTTTTTCAGTGTAAGAGTTGAAATGGATGTTGCACCATTGCTATCGTTGACTTAGTCAAACATTTATTTTCCCTCTCATAAAATCAAAGATATTTTTACTATGATAAAATCAAAGATATTTGATGTTATCTGGAAAATATGATCTATGAGCTTTTCTCTCCATAAAAGAATGAGAATGACGTATATATAAAAAATGGGAGGTATAAACAAAAAGGTGTAATCTCTTCATTTTTCTAAATATTTTCAACGTATGTATTTTGGGAGTCTCTCTCTACAAGATCTTCTCTAAAAAGGTCTTGTTCCCTTTTCTTTTCTTAAAAATATATTTACTTAAACATTAAAGAGTCTTCAAATTTAAAGTTTAAAGGAGAAATATTTGTTTTCAAGTACCAATCATCAACCACTTTAGCTATCCAAACTTGAGGTATTTGATACCAATCACTTTGACCAAGGAAAGTGAATCCAACTCTTAGAATCAAGAGATCAATTTAATGAGTAAAATGCTATGTAATATCACCGATCAATTTCAATTTTCTTAAGATTTCATAGTTTTTTGGTGATATGCATGCATGCCTCGTCCGAATAGAACCTTGCTCAGATAGACAAGAGGATCATGATTACTAGCAAACCATTTTTTGCCTTTTTTACAATTAGCCTTTCTTTTTTAATCTGAAGCGATATTTTCCAAACGAGAATTGTTTTCCTTCTTTCTTTCATGAATAGTAAGAGAGAAAAAATGAAAAGATAAGTTATGAAGAAAAATGCTAGAGGACTGTCTTTTCATCGTCAAATATAATAATCCCCCCCTTAAACCCAACAAAAATGAAAACTTAATTACAACTTTAGTTAAAAGAGAATATTTTTGGTTTGTTTGGTTTTCAAACCTCGTCACTAAGTTGACTACATTGAAAACAAAAATTATAAAAATAAATAAATAAATAAACTAACCCAATTACAGCGGTTCGGTTTTGTCCTTCGGTTCGGTTATGTTTTGATCACCCCCATGGCCCTGCATTCATTTTCAAACCTTTTCTGTCACACTCATGCACACCACCACTGTGGCGCCCATGCATGTTTCCTCCACTCACGTGGTTTGATTTTTTGACCGACCTTTTGTTTTTGTTTTCTGACTTTTCTCTAAGTCTACTTTACGTCTGGCTACTTAGTTGGTTTCACAAAGCAAGAGATACTCAACCTTCATCTAATTTCATGGTGGATCCTGTTTGGCATTGTATTTCAAAAGTATTTTTGAAAAAAAATTAATTTTTTTATTTTTATTTTTTACTTTAAAATAAAAAAATTGATGTGTTTATATCATTTTCATGTATTGATGTCAAAAAACATTTATTAAAAAAATATTATTTTAATGCATTTATGAATGGAAAGCACTCTCAAAAAGAACATCAACCAAACTCCCAAACAGGCATAACAGAAAGAAAATATGCAATCTTCCTTGCTAAATTTTGTTAAGTGCTCAAGTGCCATTCCTAAGGATCTCAATGAAAGTAATTGTTGCATCCATTAAGCGACTGCTACCATGAATGACGTGTTCATTGGTTGAGCCTTGTTATTTAGATTATATTATGTGACGAAAAAATAAATAAGATATTTTATTAAAATGACAGAACAAATATAAAATAAATCCTTTTGTCTTCCTAAAATAAATTCAAAAAGATAAATTTATGTAATTTCAAAATATAAGATATTAACGAAATCTTTAAAATCCATAGGAGTTTTCATTGTAACTCAAGTCATCATGTTTGCCCATAAGTAGAAAAAGATGAAGCCTTGAAGTCTAAGGTGTTTTGATCTCTTTCACTAGTCTATTGATCATTAAAAGTTTCCAGAAAGGTGTTTACATCTTTTTTTAATTTTTTAGCACGGTAAAAATACTCTTTTATTCTAAAAATCAATAAAATTTAGAACCATTGACTAGGGATTTTCTTAACTTTTCATAAGTTTTTTAATAAAAAAATATTTACTTGGTCCCAGAGTCAAAAATTTGTTGGGCTGCTGAATAAGGATTTTTAAATATTTATTGAAAGAAATTGAATTTCCGAGTTGTTATTCATTTTCTGTTTGATTAAATACAATCGGAATATCAAAGGTCATTTAGACATAAATGTCGTTGGCTATAACAAATAAGCCTAGGCTATAAATACATGATAAAATAAAAGATATATTTACATGTTCTAATACACCCCCGTAGTCGAAACTGGAGGTTGTCGAACGTTGAGATTATCCCGAAAATCATCAAAAAGTTGCAGCGGAAGACCCTTAGTGAAGATGTCAGCAATCTGATAACGCGAAGGAACGTGTAAAACTCGAACTTGACCACGAGCGACCTTCTCTCGCACAAAGTGAATATCCATTTCAATGTGCTTAGTGCGCTGATGTTGAACCGGGTTGCCAGAAAGATATACTGCACTAACATTGTCACAATAAATCAAGGTAGCTTTCAAAACAGGACAATGTAACTCCAAAAGTAAATTTCGGAGCCAACATGATTCAGAAACAACATTGGCCACCCCGCGGTACTCGGCCTCAGCACTAGATCGAGACAAAGTAGGTTGTCTTTTTGCAGACCAAGATATTAAGTTATCCCCGAGATATACACAATACCCAGATGTCGACCGTCGTGTATCTGGACATCCACCCCAATCTGCATCAATATAGGAAAGCAGATCATGAATCGAAGATGGATATAGATGAAGACCAAAAGCACTAGTACCCTTAATGTAGCGAATGATACGCTTCAAGGCAGCCATGTGTTGAGAGCGGGGATCATGCATAAATAGACAAATTTGCTGCACCGCATAGGAAATATCTGGTCTGGTAAAAGTCAGATATTGGAGAGCACCAGCAAGACTACGATACTCAGTGGGATCATGATAAGGATTTCCGACGTCGACCGAAGTTTGGCTTTTGTGTCCACCGGTGTAGAAGATGGTTTAGAAGAGGACATACCGCCCGCTCAATTATTTCTTCCGCGATACTTCGTTGAGACGAGAAAAAATACCCCCCCGAATGTCCCGGTAACCGAGATGCCTAGAAAATAGCTTAGAGGCCCCAAATCTTTCATAGCAAACTCTGAGCTGAACTTAGACATAATGGATTGGCGAAGAGCAGCTGAAGAAGCAGCAAGAATTATGTCATCCACATAAAGAAGGATATAGGCCATATCATTTCCCTGACGATAAATGAATAATGAATGATCTGATACACTGTGAGAAAATCCCAGGGTAGCAACATAATCGAGCAAACCGTTGATACCAAGCATGAGGGGCTTGCTTAAGTCCATAAAGAGACTTCTTTAGCAAGCAAACATAATCTGGGTGTTCAGCATTTCGGAAGCCAGGAGGTTGATGCATGTACACTGTTTCATCGAGATTCCCATGTAAAAAAGCATTTTTTACATCTAATTGATGAAGACACCAAGATTTCGATAAAGCAATACTGATCACCGTGCGGATGGTAGCGGGTTTGACCACCGGACTAAAAGTCTCCCCACAATCAATACCTGTTTGCTGACCTGCACCATCACCAACAAGGCGAGCTTTATACCGCTCAAAAGATCCATCAGATTTCTTCTTATGCCCGAAAATCCATAAACCGCGAATGATATTAGCATTAGACGGACGGGGCACTAAGTCCCACGTCTTATTTTCAATAAGAGCATCGTATTCGTCTGTCATTGCCATTTTCCAATTATGATCATGTAATGCATTAAGAGGATTTGTAGGTAAAGGAGAGATGGATTTTGCGGCTGAAGTATGCAGGTTAAGAAGTTGACGGGGCTTAAAAATGCCATGTTGGGATCTAGTTGTCATTTGTGGAGAGTGATGTGGAGGAGCAATGGGAAGAGTTGGGGAGGTTGCCATTTGAGGAGAGGGGTTGGGAGAAATGGTTTGTTCGGTCGGGGAAACTAATGGGATAGGTATGGGTGACCGAGCTGGAGAAATAGGACTTGAAAGAGGGGATTGTTCGGTTGGATGAGACGGAGGAGTTTCGGTAGGAGAGACTTGAGTATTAGGAGACATGGACGGAGCAGGTGAGGGAGGAAATGGTATAAGACCTGTATCCAGAAATTCATAAGAGGAAGATGTAGGAGCATGTAATTTAGAGAAAGGGAAAACATTTTCATCAAAAATTACATGTCGTGAAACAAGAATTTTACGACTCGATAAATCATAGCATTTATACCCTCTATGATTGGATGGATATCCTAGAAAAACACACGGTGTGGACCTAGCTTGCAATTTATTTCTAGAAGTGGAGGGAAGAAGAGGATAGCATAAACACCCAAAAACACAAAGATGAGAGTATGACGGGTCTTTGTGATATAGAATTTTTGTGGGTGTTTGGAAAGCAAGCTGTTTGTTTGGAAGAATGTTAAAGAGATAAGTAGCCATTTGAAGAGCATGATGCCAAAAAGAGGGTGGTAGGGAGGCATGAGCGAGAAGAGTT